>JAAGNO010004832.1:32512-43972 GCA_033439905.1 Ceryle rudis | reverse complement strand
ACAGTGTGTAAGAGTGTAGAATGCCAAACTCTGAAATGATAAACTGTGTTACTTATTTTTTTAAACTGAAATAAATTTAATTGAATATAGAGAGTTCTTAAATCCCTAAAAAACTAAATAAGGAAAAGTCCAAATTCTTCAGCAAAAATTATACACAAAAAAGAATTGCCTACCAGATAATTCTGCCCTCAACTAGCAGTTCTGAACAGAATTTATTTCAGTCACTTAGAGTGACCTAAATTTGGATTCCATGATAGTCATCTTGTATTCAGAACAATGTGATTTCCGTATGCGCATGCAGAAACATAGCAGCTTGAGTGGGACTCTCTACTCTTTTACACATTTCACCTCAGTGTTGGAGAACCACCAACAGTGGAGACAGTTTGGGCACTGATATAAATTTTGACTGCCATAGTTCCTTCCATCATATGCTTTCAACCTTCTGTTTTATGTTTTCTTTCAGCTGTCTATTAAATACTGCGTATATTATTCAAGGTGATGTTGAAACATCCATAGCATCAGGATGTATGAACTCTTTCTGTTATTCTTTCAGGAATTTAAATATAGAAAAATTAAGTAGAATGGAGGAAGAAAATAAAAAAAACCCACTTTTGCTTTCATTATCTTAATTTTTTTAAATTCTCAGCTAGTACCATAGCAGTGCAACATTTGCATTGCTGATTTCACGGCAGCGTAATTGCACACAGCATATCTGATGCTACATTACTTCTCCTGAATTACACTGGATCAGACTAGATTTGAAATAGTGTATTCAGAAAAGCTTTTAATAGAGGATGAATAACAGCAGGATTTTTAACAAGCTAAAATTGTTACCAGACCACTTAATACTTATGGTGTCTGATGATGTCAAAGCAAGTCCCTGAATTCAAACAAAAGGGTGGAACCTTAGAAAACCTAGATCCCAGGTCATCAACTAGTGCCAGCTCTGACATTTGCTGACTCAGAGGAAAGCTGTCCCGCTATTTTGGGAACTGGACTCACAGCAAGGCAATATGGAAATAGTTCTAACCGGCTTCATTTTACAACATAAATCTTTTGGGAATCTTTCTAAAGGACACAGCTATAATTTGTCTTCCTGAAATGTTCAGTGTTTGAAGAAAAGTAGTGAAACCCTTTCTATATGCGTATTGTAAAAATACAGCTTTTCTGTTTTTACATTTATCATAAAGAAATGGAAAATCATAAAGAAGCAGCAACAGAAATCTATAGCTCATGTGCTGACAAAACTAGAGCTCTGCATTTATATTTTTCCATTATAAAATAAATAGTTCTCAAAATAATCTCAGAACAATACACTTGTAATGTCTGTCAGAAGGAATTCTATCAAAGAAAGTAAAAGAATAGATAAAGAAACCTATTGATTCAGTTTTATGTGGCTTGTAAACTTCTAGAGTATTCCTGCAAAGGTTGTACTTGTACAGCCTGCCACTTTGGCCATTTCGGGAACTGTGGCAATAGCAATTTCTTCCTCTGGCAGCCTCTTCTCCACTACTGAACTTAAGGTACTTGCCATCATTTTAAGGATTCTCCCATTACCCTTTCCTATCCTGCCAGTCATCACTTTCTTCCTGTCAAGAGCTCAACACCCATGTCAGTCTGGTGTATGATGCCAGTTGCTGTTGCCAACTCTTAAAGTTTGAAATGCATCTCTTCGCTTTTTTTTCCCCCCCCAGATTCCTCTCGCACTTGAAAGAAATTCTTTGTAAAACCCACAAAGCCAGCTATCTCACTCACTTTCTAACTGCTGCTTAGAGATATTCTTTCCCTCACACCTTCAAAAAGCTCGGACAGTATTTGTGACTGTGCTGACCAACACTTCTGGCACTGCTGCGTGCCATTATTAGCTGCACTGCCCTGTTGCTTTTGTTTTACGTTTAGACAGTGAAGTTCTCTGGAAGCAGAAGTCTTTTTCCATTTGTGCTACATGTAATGCAGCGTGTCTGAGAGCTCTCGCAGTCCGAGTGCTTGTCGAAGCCATGGCAATACAAATAAGTACCACCACCACTCACATTCACACACCACTTCCTTTGGTAATTTGATAACAGTTTCCATGTCTGTGGTGATAATATTCCTCATTTTTCCATTATTTCTATATGTGTAAGTACTACTTTGGCTTACAGAGGTGCATCTGCATGTGTTAATCCTTGTGTAAATATCAGACTATTTAAAAACATATACTTATTATTACACATTAAAATAAGAAGTGATATGGAAAGAGCAGTGAGGTTGCTGTATTGACCCATCGAAAATCAGCCAATGCCATCAATAATCAAAGCTGCCTCCGTAACTGTAATTCAGTATTCTGCTTTTAGATATAAGGTTATTCTCTTTGATGATCAAATACGTTTTTTTTAGAGGCCAGTCTTATTTAGAGGAAAACCAGTTAATCACTATGTATTTTTATCTCCTACAAACAATAGATCTTACCATATTTTTCTTAACACGTGTCACTAGAATTCTGCACTGAATAAAAACTTTATCAGTTCTGTTGCAGGCAGTTCTGTAGTACTGAGGGCAAGACTGTTTAGCATTTTACACGGGAAATAAACCTATTTGGCACAAGAATTAAAGCTCTAGAATCATCCGACTAGTCTAGAAATTTTGGCTGCCTGATCTGGAAAACAGGGAAGCTGAAGAGAGAGCATTGTACTGTGTAACACTGTAGGAGTTTCTAGAGAATACCCAGTCCAGAAGTACAGCCAACTGTGAACATTTGAGCTTGAGAGTCTTGCCCGGAATCATATAAAACATTTGCAAAGGCAAACTGATTGCTCAGTTCTTCATGTGACGTGTAACGTTCCCTAACCACAAGATCACATTTTGCCTTGCAATCCATCACAAACATGTATTCATATTTTGCAACTAGAAGATAAAGGGTTCTAAGGAAAGCCCATTCAGTACAAACTGGTGACTCATTTCTACAGGAGGCCACTCTGTGCATGAAACGATCATTTAATTAAACCATGTAACACCAACACAGAAATAATATTTCACAGATACCCCACATTTTTCTACTTCCTTACTTGTAGAATAGAGTTTCACAAATCTGAATATTAATTTACATTCTTCTTACAGCTTGTGAGAAAAAAACCCCATGAAAATGAAAAATGTATTCTATGGATAAACATTAGCTTCACCATAAGTATTCAGAAACTTTACCATTTGGTCAACAAATCTTAATCAACTATTAATTTTCTATGATTGGTAGCTAGTTTCTTTGTGGACTGAGTGAAGGGGGAAAATCTCTTTATTCTCTTTCTATATAGTTTCATTTATGAGGGTTTTCTTAAACAAAAAAGATATTAAATATTGGATTTTTTTTTCTAAGTCTACATTTTGAAAATTAAAGCCTAACTTTGGAATATGTTACAATAATAATAAACTGAATAAAAACAAATTTCAGTTTGAGTGCCTTTCTTAGGGAAAAGAAAACCAACTTGAAAGCAAAATGCTAAACAAAGTTAAATAACTGGGAACAAAGGAAGGCTTTTCATTTTTTGACTTGAAAAAAGAAAATGTTTGCATTAGCAAACTTATTCCTACTCTCTTTCCCTGCTCACTTTAAACCTCTCCATTATTCTGTTTCAGTTCTGCTTGAAACAGTTCTCTCCTCCTCTTTACTTTTTCTGTTTGGACATCAGACTAAATCAACGACCATTCAGCCAGCTTCCCTAGGGGCATTCACTAGCTCTCCCCAGCTACATTCACTCCAGTTCATACACATCAGACCAAAATCCACCTTCGTTAAGCTCTGGACCTTTTTCCACGGCTTTGTCCACCTGGCATTCCTCTCAATGTTCTATCATACTTGCAATACTTCCTCTTCAGTTTTACACATTAATTGACCACAGGAGAGCAGGCATCAACTCACTAAAATACGACTGTGCCAGGACTAGCAGATAGACTACAGTGGGAAAAGAAATTTTTTTTTATTTTAAATTCCATTGCTCATCATCAAGTGCCCTTTCAGAAACCAGACAGAGTGACTGGGATGAAATTCCTGCAATTTTTAAGTAGGAAATATTTAGTTCAGACAGTATCTTCAGAATCTTCACCTTTCAAAGAGGACATTTCTTTCTCAGCAGGGGACATTATCCTGAACTTAGCTCCACTGTACCTCATCACTGCTACTAGTTGTCAGCTGATAAGGCTTGCATTAAAGGATGTTTCTGCACTGTATCACTGCACCAGTATCACTGAAGTGATTTAGCTTAATCTTGTCCCATTGAGTAGCCCTTGTGGCATCATTCTAGCCCATTTAATTCAGAATAACCAGAAAATGAAGGGAAGATTTTCTAGGACCATTTTAACCTTCACTTAACTACACAGAAATTACTTTAAAATCTTTCTCTTCTGCACCTACCCTGAACACTGCAGAAACAGAGGAGCTGGTCTAGTAGGTTCCATTTCTAAATTTAAATCTCAATAAAAGGAAAAGAAACGGTTTTAGGGAAATAGTAAACATTTTGACCACCTTATTCAAAAATAGTTGGCTCTAAACCTTCTTTTTAGGCTATTTTCTCATTCAGCTGTGACAAGCATTTAATACTGAGCTGGTAGATGTGAGACTGGTTAGTTTGCCTAATATAATTTCATACTTTTTCTAGAAGACACTTTGTAACTCAGCTCACCACATGATAAAAAAAATCACTCTCACTCTTTTGAAGCCGGGATATAATTGTGGAATTATGAACTCCCACTACTTTGATATAAACTTCCAGGAGAATATGATGTATGTTCAGAGGGTCGGCAGGTGCAATATTCCCATTCCAGTTTCCAGAACTGCTAGAAATTAGAAAATAGAAGAATACGTTTTCTGTATCATTGAGAAAGTGTCTGGAGGAAGACCTGAATAAACAAGAGGAAAAATAGCAACAATGCTTACAAGCTTGTAAATCTGTAATGAATGTATCTAACCAATTGTTCAAAATGCTAGCAGTTGAGTAGAAAATATCTATCATTGACCTCCTTCTATCTCCCATTATTTTTTTATTCTCCTGATCCTCCTGCCTCGTTTGTGTCAGATATTGGAAACGGCTTCAAATGGCCAGATTGTTGCTTTGCTATTATAGTTACAATCCTGTTATTGCAAAGGAAGAGAAATAGGAGGTTTGAGTTTCATTACAGGGCTTCCTTTGATTAGCTGGTGTAATTTGTGATGCTGAGCACTTGTCGTACAAATCTATGCATGAAGAACTGAAGATATTAGAGGAAGTGTTCCTTGTCATAACCAACACAGTGGTGAACTTTCACGCTGTATTGAGGGCTGTTAAAATTCTGCCTCCTACTACTTATGGCTGAATTTCCATATTATACGTGGTATAGTTTGTAGTAGAAAAAAAATACATATCAGGATAAAAAGCAAGGATCTGAATAATATTTAAGTTTCGTTACCAAAAAGATGCTCCCTCAACAGAAGAAAGCCACAAGCATTTAGAATAAATAAATACAACAAAACCAAAACAACAAAACAAGCTTAAAAAAAGAACATGTTAGTTGAGAATTTCAAACACTTATTTTAGAAGCATTCCTTTACTGATTTAACTTTCTAGTAATTACTAACATGGACAACAGTTTCTAGCTGCAGCTTTAAAAAAGTATCTTAATAAAACTCTGTCAAAAAAAGTTAAGCAGGGGAAAGAACCAGTTTTTTAATTTACCTTGCAAAAGCTCCATAAAATGTTTTTCCTGCTTCAAAAATGTCTTGCTAAGTTGATGGGAAGGAGTTAGTCACCTTTCTTTGTTGCTCTTTTATAGAAATGTCATTTAGAGCTGGATGCCTTTCCATCAATGCATTAATAACTTGTGTTTGTGTATTTTTATAGTATATATTACCATTTTATAATGAAATGTTAAATATTTTACTTGTATTTGTATTTTACTTTGATTTGTACTGAGTACCGAGCATTTATAGTATTTCTATTTACTAGAATATTTTATTAAAATGAATATTTAAAATCACCCGTTGCTTAAAGAGTATTGCTATTTTTTATAATAATTGTCTTCCTTTCAGTACTGTGAGCAACATTTAGTCTATTATAGTATAATATCATGGATAGTGTAGGACTTCACCTTTTATTTTGTAAATTAAGGACAGGTTCCAGATCACTAATTTTTGGGGAAGGCATCTCTGTTCTGACTGTACCATCAATTAGTGAACTTCCCTGTTACAGAATAATCACTTTGATAGTATCATCTAAACAACTGCTTTTATTGCTTGCTTTTTCTCCAGCACATTCTGCCGCATCTATTCTTACTTGGATCCCTCATATTCTACCTATTGCCCAGTAACACAACAGAAAAGAAAAAATAAGATACTGACAAGGAAGTCTCACTGAATCACTTCTCTTGATATGTAAAATTTTAAAATCTGAAATTAGCTGTTAACTGGAATTATGCTGTTTTACTTCAAGCTACACCCAACACGAGATGCTTGCTTCTATGCTCTGTCACAGCTAAAATTTAGCGGGACTGTGACTCCTTTGGCTCCTCTTACTCCCAGTGCATAGCTACAGTCACCCCTCAGGATTTCAGCACTTAGAAGACGACAAACCCTACATACATATCACAAATGTCTCCTTTTGGTATTAATAATACTCAAGATTTACTTAGAATTTCCCCCCTCTGATTATTTAATGTACTTGTCATTATGTATGACATTTGTTTATTGTTTGAATTTCTCACAACTTGAATAATGAAAGGTAATAAAGCATTGCCCTAGTATATTCTTTCTAGCACAACATTATGATTTCATCAATAAAATATGTGATTAAGAACAACTGTTTTTACTGGTAAAAAAAAAAAATGATGGGAATATTTTTGTTGATTCTGACAACATTCTTACACTTGCATTTTGTGTAAAATACTCTCCTAATAATACTATCAACACACATTTGGCCTAACATAGATTTATTTCTCAAACCCTGTGTAAAATCAATTTCCAAATTAAAAATGATCAAATTTATGATAAGATTTTCATTAGACAATTTGTACAAATTTACCATTTCTTCTCACTGCCAGCATGTGCTGCCCATCCATACTGGTATTTCCCACAGAGAAGACCAATTAATGTCTGCTGTTGTTTCAGTCACCATACTGTATGGCTACTTAATCATGTTCCAGCCTAGAGATTCTATATAATTTCTCCACACCCTTCCCTTCCACAGTAGTTAACTCTGCTGAAATTCTCATTTGGTATTGAAATTTGAAAAGAGCACTTAAGAAACATTAGCCTAAATCCATGTATACTTTCTTCTCCAGTACTCTCACTTATAGCATAGGTTCTTACACAACACTCTTCACTAGACTATCTAATGAAATTTTTGGTCAAAATGCTGCCAGGACTTGATTTATTTTATTGCATTGTAAAAGATGATAAACTTAGTTGACCAAATCTGACCACAAACGCATCAAAGCATTACTCTTGAAGGCAAAAGTCTATCTAATATTATAGATGTGTTTTTGAAGATGTGCTTGTATTTGTTAGATAAGCAAAGGGGATATTTTAAAATCAGATGCCCCAAAGTCAAGAGATACTGTTCATTCACATCTACAATTTAAAATTAAATCCCATCATCTGACTTGAAAAGTCAAAAGACTTTGCAGTAACAAAGGTGGATGCTTGGGTAATGATGGTCCAGGTTACAGAGATTCTAGAGACTCATAGCAAAGTAAGGATATGTGATATGTGCCATCTGAGTGCCATGAAAAAAATGCATTGGCTTCCTGTTGTTAAAACTGTTAAGAAGCCTTTCCTTTGACATTAATCCTAAAATATTTTCCAGGGAAGCCCCACAGGTAATATAGTTTAACAATTCAATCCGGAAGTTGTAAATACATGGTTTTTGAAATATCCATATCCGGATAAAAATTTTATTTTTTTTTAATTTTTTTTTTATTTGTTTCTAGGTAAGTGATCCTGTATACTGCTGTTACAGGCTATGCTTTGATCAGTTACTGACCATGAGATACTAAACACTATTGTTGGTTCCAGATCAATTAGTAGAAATAGTATATAAATAATTGTTGTTTTGTTTTGTTTTCTTCTACCAATTTGCTTAATCTTTAAGTTTTGTTTCACGAGCCAAGTAAAAAAGTAGAATCGTTCTGGTTGGAAGAGATCTTGAAGATCCTCAAGTCCAACCATTAACCCAGAACTGCCAGGTCACAACTAAACCATGTCCTGAAGCACCACATGAACAGATTAATAATGTGGCTTTCTGCAGAAGAATGTATATATGAAAAATATGTGATACTTTTGCACTAAAATCAATTTAATATGCACATGCAAGCTAAATGCATGTGAATGCACGAAGTGATCTTGCCCATTTCCCAAAGACTTAGCAGGCAAAGTGCTGCAGTAAGATGTCCTGTTACGCAAATATTAATTTACAAAATATCCTGTAAGTTTATTTTTTGCAAGTATATTGCAAGCGATTCAAACTAAACTACGTTTCTCACATAAACAAAATGTATTTATCAAATAAAAAATCCCTACATTTTGTGCTATGCTAGCTTTGCACTGCATTTGCTTGCATATCCACTAATTCACAAACTCATTGATTTGATTGCTTTATTAGTTATTATAGAAAAATAGTGAAGTTGAATTATTTACATGTCTGCCACTTCTTATGTCACACTTACTGATCTAGATGGAGCTAAGTTTTATGCTTCATTATGGTTGGATTTGTAGTAAGCTCTCTACCTTCCTCATCAACGGATGTATATGTATTAAAATACTTATATAATTATTCTGTCCTCAGTAACTAATTGGGAAGTTGATACAGTATTACCCCCAAATTTCTACAACTAGGCCATGAAAGTAATTATTAATTTATCCCAATAAAACAAAAAGGTCTTGGAATGTAGGTCAAACCAAGGGGATTAATGCCTTTTTTTTTTTTCGTTATTTAGGGTGGAAGAACCACGCTAATATTATTATTGTGGTTTTTAGAGTGGTCTTTTCTTTATGTTTTATTTAAAATGTTAATGGACTGTATCTGCAATTCCAATAATTTATCTTTAAATCACTGTTCTCCAGAATAATGCACTGTGAGCACTGTCATACACGGGTAAGTCCTCTTAAAGAACATGCATCAATTCTCTTCCTTTCTGAAGCACACTGCAAATGCCCTCTAACAGGGCACAGCAGCATTACATAAATCATCTTATATGAAAAATTAACATGACATCAAATATTTATAAATATTAATGTGTATGTTAATATAACCAAAGCTGTAACAAACAATCATAACCTTGCCAAGTTTCTTAGGACAGGCGCCGCTGATAATGATATCCATTATCTCTGGAGGAATGCGCAATTATGAAAGTATACATGGGATGCTATATTGTTATCTGCTTTTAAGTTCATCCATTAAACACTCCACCTCACATTGCATGTTAAGCCCCCTCTTAGCTCTTTGTCAGGTATTATTCTGTGTATTTACACATCCATGTGAATGAAAAATGAACAACTGTTAAATGTATACGGTTTCCTTTTAATTTAATTTCATATCATACATTTCTTTGCTCTATGGCAATTATACCTAGCTACCTATCTGTCTGTCTATCCAACTGTCTATCGTCTTTTTCACGTACAGAGCATAGATCACATAGAAATTAGTGAATCCCTTGGGTTTATCTTTTATACATGCTGCAGGTATGCTATTCTGATTAAAGCAGTGTCAGTATTTACAGCAACAAATTTAATTTTTGTGGTTTAATAATGATTCTATAAAAAATAAGTTCACACTTAAGGATAAAATACAGCATTTCATCATGACCAAATTTGATCAGCTGCTATGAATTTCATGGACTTTTTGTTATCACTTATCTAACATTGTAGTGATGGGGAAGAAAATGTTGGGCCAACAACACAAAAGTAATTGTGTTTCTCAGACAGGCATGACTAGAGGTTGTACAACTGTGCTTAGCACATGTGCAAAACAGATTATGTCCCAGGAAACTTCCTTAAAGGTTTAAGATGCACATGCAAGGCTAAGTGATGCTGATTACCATTTATAGTGAAGTCTTCACCTGAGCTGAACAATGAGTTCTGCCTCTTCCGTAACACAGAGATTCAAATACATATGAAGACTTTGGCCCATTACTTATTTTTCAAAAAAGATCACAATAAATACAGATTCAGTAAAAACAGTCACTGAAATACTGAATACTGTTAACATCCTTTATAACTCAAGACAAATACAATCAAAATAGGCAGCTTTATATAATAACATTCTCTTCCTTATGATTATTACCAGTACTATTATTAGATATGAATATAGAGAAGCCCATTTCAGAAGCTTTATTGGAAAATAAGCTTTAAAAAACAGACTTAATGGCTAGAACATTACTATATTTATTGCACTGAGGAGCCAATCAAAATGCAAAGTAGGTAAAAGACTCACCCAAACTGGGTGGGGGAAGAAAGGGGTATAGATCAGCCAGGTATCACCTGGGAGAACGGACTCCAGTGACATTATCTTCCAGTGCTGCTCTGTCACACAAACCCTACGTCCTTGCAGTGCAGTTACCTTCAAAGATGCATCTAAGAAATTCATATAACTTGTGCATGATGGTTAAATATCAGTCTAATGATTCTTCTTCAGTTCAAAATTAATGCTATTTTTACAATCAGAAAATATTAGGATTTAGGTGATTCGCCCAGAAGAATTAGCAACTCACAAGGCAGAAAGTGAAAGCTGCTTGCTTTCTTAAAACTTTCTAGGATTGGATGAGTCACTTAAGATGTGTTCTCAGTATTGCATTGATTCTTCTGACATTCCAAAAGCAGGAAGAACTTTTGGAGGGTGGCAGGGGAAGGAAAAGCAAAATAAAAAATTTACAGATTTTGAAGAACACCTGGCCTGACTAACTTTGCCCATTTAAAGAAGAATATAGACTGGTTTAATGCTTATATTCCATAACCTTTTTTATTTCACTGCCCGTAGCAACATAGGGAAACCCGTATTTTCTATTACAAAACAAAACAAAAATCTGAGGCTGAATCTAGAAAGCAAAACAATTTGCAAAGGACACAACTTTTCCAGGGGATTTTCACTTTTGTCTACCAAGTCCTTCATGAGAGAGTATTAAAATGCCTAAAACAATGCTGGGAGATTTAGACAAGTTTCTTTCTCTCCCTCCCCACTTCCCCCCTTATTTATTTATTTTTTAAAAGGGATAGTAGAGTGACTTATAATATAAGTTTCAAGATTTAAAGAATTTGATTCAGTTACAGATGCTATCCCATACCAAGAACAATTTAGATTTTCTTTTTTTCCTGACTTTTTGTTGATAAATGGGATTGCTGTCATAGAATCATAGAATTGTAGAATTGTCAGGGTTGGAAGGGACCTTAAAGATCATTTAGTTCCAAGCCCCCTGACAAAGGCAGGGACACCTCCCACAAGAGCAAGTTGCTCAGAGCCCCATCCA
>JAAGNO010004832.1:0-32121 GCA_033439905.1 Ceryle rudis | reverse complement strand
GGGCAACCTGTTCCAGTGTCTCACCACCCTCATGGTGAAGAAATTCTTCCTAATGTCTAACCTGAACCGACCTATCTCTAATTTTAATCCATTCCCTCTGGTCCTATCACTGCCCAACAGCCTAAAAAGTCCCTCCCAGCTTTCCTGTAGGCCCCCTTAAGATACTGGATGGCCACATTATCATCTCCCCAGAGCCTGCTCTTTTCCAGACTGAACAACCCCAGTTCTCTCAGTCTGTCCTCACAGGAGAGGTGCTCCAGCCCCTTGATCATCACTTCTGCCAATACAAAAAGCTCACTTACTTCATGTTTATAGAAATACTTTGTAATTCATCCCATTTCAAATCTTCAGTAACTACTGAAGTTTATTGTATAATTTTGTGGATATAAACAAATAATTTTTTTAAAGATATCATTCATACATTTGATTTTAAGATTGCAAATAAGAACAGTAATTCAATATACATCACTGAGATTAACTGTATTATACTGGACAACATCCCTTTAGTACATAATGAATAAATTTATTTTTCAAATAAAAGAGTATAGAATTATTGTGTGTATGCCTCAAATGTAAATCATGACATAAATCAAAGCATGCAAAAGTGTAGGCAACAAAACTAGATGCTCTTGCTTTCATTTCTGTCTCCTGTTACTATTTGAGAACGTCAAACATTCTTGTTTCTGGTATTATAATTTTTTTTTTTATTATAACCATTCAGTCATTTGCTTATACATGCTTTCGGGTTTGGTTTTTTTATGTTTTGTTTTGTTTTTTAAAAAAAAAAAGTGCCATTAGTGTATTTGTAGGCTATATGCAAAAGATTCAAATTTCAGAACCCATGTTGTCTCTTAGTATCAGAAAACAACAGACACAGAGTGAAATACAAGCCCTTTTCTCACATAAAGGTGACAACCTGAATAGCACCTTTTTGCTATGCAGTTTTAATCTTTGCTTATAAAAAATCGATAGTTGTCAAATAAAAATGTCATTCTTGACTGAGGTTAGAAACCAGCAGTGTATTTTCCCTATTACATAAAATTATCAGACAGTTTTTCTTAGCAGTTACTTTTGTACCTCCTACCCTTTCCTTCAGAATACTGCAAATGAAGAGTCAAACCTCTTTGGCCGTATGCTTACAATAATGTCTAATCCCCACAGTTAAACAAGAGAACATGAATTTAGTAGCTTCCACATGTTTCTGTAGCTTAATGAAAGGGTTATAGTCTAGCTGAAGTGATGTGCTATTTGCTCAGTATCATCATAATATAAGAAAAATTCTGTGATATTCTTTCTTTTAATCAAGCCTCTTTTAACGTCACAGCCCTCCATATTAATTTCCAAGTGAAGAAATACCATATTCCTGCACTCTACATACATGCTCATTAATGCAGACATCTAACTTTTTACATAGAGAAACCCTACTCGTACCCCCCGAACAGTGTTTTGGTCTTATATATTCTTGGATTAGTATTAATCATGTGGAAATAGAAATGATTTTACTAATTTTACAAATATACTAAGTTGTCACATAAAGAGACTGACTGGAAAAGCATCTATTTAAAGAACTGATGTTAGATTAAAAATTGTGAATTTACTTTTTAAAAAGTTTTGATCCCTTTCTTACTGATACAGAGATGACTTAAATTTCTGATTTATATAAAACTCTCTGGATAAAAATGGTGATATTTTAAAAGTATATCCTGTATATCATTCATACATTTTTTTAAAAAGAAAAGCTACAAAAGTGACAGCTGAATATACACATATTTTCTGATTCCTCTACAATGTCTTTCCCTTGTAGTATTGAAAAGACCGACGCAAATTTTAGACAAGTATGCACCAGGACAAAAATACTGGAAGTTCTTACTGAACTAAAAAGGCCCCTATTTAGACTTCACAGATTGTTCAGAAAATGCCATTGAAAGTAAGAGCTTAAAAAAGAGAATAATTCTTGAAGTACGTATCCTTTTCAAACGGGGCCACTGTGGTACCTGCATGATTTAATTTAGGCACGACAAGAAAACAAATTATTTGAAGCACGAAGAGAAGTATGGATTTTGCTTAAATGAGTGAAGGAACAGCTGGTCTTGTGCCACGGTGGATTGTATTCAAAAACCAGCTGAAACCAGGTTGAGGAATGAATAAAGGATCTAAGGCTGATGGAAACTAAACATGTTACCAAGGTGACATACTTTGTCTTGGTGGGACAGCTGTACTATTATTGAAACATCCTAACTCAAATAACCTATGGTGCGCTATTGCTCAAAAGGCAACTTGCTTTCTCTGCTTGAAAGGCACTAAATTGCTGTAATTGCTAACAGAAATAATGCAAGGAGCAGAAAAAGATGTGTGTTTTGCAGAATAAGGAATTAGGACAGGAACAGGAAAAAAAAAAGTTATACAACATTTGTGATGCTTTCCTCCCAGAGAAGGTTACAAACTGGTCAGCTAATACTGTACTTCTATACAATTACATTTCTAATTGTAAAATAATGCTTATGAAGTCCTTAACACCAAGGAATCAGCTGCAAGTGGGAGAGTGTTTTCTAATTGTGTTTTTGAATTTTAGCTGTTGCATTCCATTAGCACAAGAACTTCGTTAAGCATAAATACATGGTTAAGTAGTAGCTCTAGCTTTTGTATACCCAAGGAAATAGCAATCAGAAAAATGGTGAGAGATCAGAATTTATGTATGTTCCTTCCTTGACTATTTCCATTTTCCCTCCTTTTCTCTCTTTGTCAATATTTACTTAAAATGTTTCAGGCCTCAAACTTACTAAGGCAACATCTAATACTGTTACTTAGAACATGACAATGTTTGGGCTAAGTATAAATTACAAGGCATTTTGTGAATAATGAACTTTCTCAAGGCATCCAGAATGGATCTTTGCACTCATGTTCCTGCCATATGGCTCACAAAGTATCTCTAGATGTGATTGATTTGCTGATTATTTTTTTGTTGGTCATAAAAGTGAGCAGATTGCAGGTAGAAGAAATGGTCCAGACAAATATTCAGAAGTTCTCTTGACGTAGCATTTCTGAAGTTAACATGGTTTTAATTTGAAATGTCTTATAATTAACAAAGTGAGGGGTTTTTTTGTGATTTGAGCTATATATTTACCTCTAGAGCATGCCTAAGTTTTTCGGCAGATTGGAAGAGAATGAAAAGGGATGGAGAATACACAAATTTATCTGAGTCTAACTTTATCGATGTTAATGACATTACACTTCTTTCCTTCACATATGAATTTGTCTTTTATAATCTAGATCCATTTTAGCATATATATATAAATAGATACATTAAATATATATATAAATACATACATATTTTCAGTTGAAAAATATTTACCATAGCTTTTGCTGACTCAAGCCTGGGAAGGGCACTGCCCTTCCTCCTACAGTAGAGATGATGCTTCAGGAACTATCAAGTATCCTGGTGAAACAATGAGTTTCCAAACGGCAGTCCCCATCCGCCAGCCAGCAGCTACCTAGAGTCCAGATGTTGAAGAGAAATATTGGGACAAAAAAAAATAAAAAGAAAGGAACCTAGATTGGATCTAAAAAGCAAAACTAAGAATGTATAAGAGGGAAAATAGACACAGGGAAATTTCTTCAGAGCCAAGCTATACTGCCTAATGACAGCTTCATTGTTATCAATATGGCAGGATTTCCCCCCCTGCTCCAAAAGGTCACAGTTTAAGTTTTCACTGCAATCTGAAGTAGGACTATGTCCATATTTCCCCGTATCAACCAAGAATATTCACGCTGGGAAACAGGGAGGGGTTGGAAGTTAAAAAAAAAAAACAAAGACAAGTTCAGCTGTAGTGAAGAAAAAAAAAAAAAGTCTCCTGCTAGGACTGGGATGAAACTGGAAATGCAACTCCTGGAAAGCCTGGGAATCTTCTTGACTGAAGGGTTTTCAAAGACTGTCTAATCATAAACTGGTACTGTTTAAGTTACTGTTACCATGCTGAATAAAGACATAGGTACCTCTCTCAGGCCACACAAATGCAACGTTGTTGTTGGCTGTACACAAAAAACACAGACGAGCCTAACAAGAAATGTATGCATTTAACTTTGCTAGAGTAGCTGTATACATGAAACTATTTGGGGAAAGAAGTGAGGCTAGCAGCTAAATCCTCGTTCAGGGGATCATTCTTAGCCCTGCTCTTAGGCTCACTATACTCTGCTTGGAGCTTTGCACAGACTACTTAAACATCACTTAAAAATTGGTACTTGCCTCTTCTACAGCCTTCTTTTACAATAGTTATTATCTTGTGAGTTACTAGTACCAGTTGTGATGTGAAGTATTAATATACTGTAAGAATGGTCATTCTACTGCTATGCACAAACTAAAACCCAAGCATGCTTTTGTCACTTTTTTGAGGAAACTCACAATTATTTGCAATTCCTCTGCCTGGCCATGCAGTATCCAGATGGAAGCTTTATAAAATAGTAGATGTGGAAGTTACATATAAAGCTTCATTTCTGTAATCTTAGAACTGAATTAAACCAATAGTACTTTATATACCTTTTTTTTTTCCTAACCACATACTGAAGAAAAACCTGTTCTGAAAGTTTTGCAGCATTCAAAACTCGTGAAAACAGCATTCTTAGAAGACCTGTAATGCAACAAGTGTATATTGTTCTTAATCTCCACGCAATTTCTCAGTGTCTAGAAGTACAAACCTGACCAGCACATGAGCAATTTTAGATGCTAAAATCTGTTTGGACCATGTTGAGGCTTAACAATTAAAAATAATTCTTCCAGTGGATGTCCAGGAACAGTTGGATTCTAAATCAGTACTGTCTTTATGAATAGTACAGCATATTAAATGTACTCATTTTTAATATACAGCAATATCTTTTTCCTGATGACCCTAACAACTAATTTTCTGTAGATTTGCATTTGAGATCCCTGGATGAAACCCTTTTGTAATCAGTATAATGATATACAAACAGAAAAGCTTAACACTTTTTTTCCCCTAAAGCTCAGCAGCTTGAAACACTGAAGTTGCACATGAAACACTGATAATTGTTTCTATGTCGTTACATCAGATTTAACATTGCTGCATAAGTCACCTCGGAGCATCACAATGACCATATACAAGCTTATTGTACCAAAGGTCATGCAAAACTGTCCCTGCATTGAGAGCTATTTTGTCCTCCTTGTTTATTAATGATGATCTATCTATACTAATGGATTTAGCTTGTAGAGGGGCTGGGGAAAGAATGAGAGTCACTATATCTCAGCTTCCATTCCTCATTAATATTAATTATTATCTTCAGCTATAGCATACTGGTACAGTACACACTAAGAACATGCAGGACAAAGAGCTCTGGTGCTTAACAGCCACTTAATAGGCACATGTATTCATTTTGAGAATCAAACACACACTGTAATATGCTGTTATTTTTCTGAATTATTAACTATGGCCTCATATGCCAACAAAGAACTTTGTTTCAGTAGCATCTTTTCAGACTTGATAATATGAAAGTGACAATATAAGGTCGGATATTTACTACATGAAAAATAGTATTTTTTTCAAAAAACACTGGTATATTTAAAACAAAAAGAACATATTTTTAGCTATCAGTAATGTGGTCCCTGTGCTTAAAAAGCTTTCAGTTTGTTTACTATGAGTTCAATTACATAAATGCTGCAGAATCAATCCCAAGTCCCACAAGAAGTCATATTAAAAGCAGTAGAAGTCATACATCTGTCAGGAAAATCTGTGCAGATAAGCATCTCAGACTGAATTCTTACTTTTATAAATCATGGGGATCTTTGCGTATGTAACACTCCGCATTCCTGTCACTACACTTAGGTAACTGAATTTACTAGCCAAACCTCTTGAATGTTCTTATAGAAATTCCCAAAGCAGGAATGGTAGCTCATCATATAATTCTCAGTGTAAATCCAAATAAATTCTGTGTTTATATGTTAGATGTACATTTGGGAAAAAACAAAACAAAACACCCCCCCACACACAAAAAACCCCACAAACCAAAAAAAAAACAAAAAACCCAAACAAACACAACCCCCACTTTTCCATGAATGTCTATTAAAAGAAAAAAAAAAAAGTGATACTGAAGAATCTCATACCCCTGAGTAACTACATTAATAGACAATAATCTCCAAAAGCTAACTCTCAACTCCAGTAACTGCATATAGGGCAATTCTGGAGGAGGAGAACACCTTAGGGATGAGAAAAGTGCTGGAGAAAAAAAAAAACTGAGAAAAATATGAAACTATATTAATTAAAAACAACCCAAAAGCCATTTGCTGAGATATGCTGAATGGTGACTGTGGAAATAACATGATATTTGGATGGAAACCTGCCAAAAGGAACCTGACATTGCATGCAGAATGCCTTACATTAAAAGAGAAAAGTAACATAATACATAAAAAGGAAATTGTCATATCAAACACCTTGCACTCCTCAATATTATAGCAGTTGTCCTGCATAGTCATTTTCTAAAAAGAAAAGTTCCATCACTGAGAAAAATTAAGATAAGATTGAATATTTCTTTTTGATAACAAAAAGATGTCTAAAAGGCAATTAGAAAATTAATAAACAGAAATCATAAGTTTGCTATAACTTGATTTTTATAAATAATGGTGAAATGGTTTTCCTTTGTTAGAACATAGTAATTAAAAAGAAATTTCATCTGCTTGCTTTGTTCTAGTTATGCTAAAATTTTCCATATACTTATTAATAATTTTGTCCTATTCTACCTTGTTATGTAACTTTCTCGTTTTAATTCTTTTTTCTGCACATACATAGATGTTGCAGATTTAAATTTCTACTTGTTTCACTGTTTCTTATTGACAACAAATATTCTTATTTAACCCATGTTGAATATGTTCAATATTCAGTATTTTTATATCAGAAAGCCTATATTGATAATAATGTCTAGGAACATTGGTAAAATTTTAATAAGTCCATGCACTTTAGAAATTCCTGCTGAAAAGTAGATAAAAAAAAGAAGAACACAAAATGTAAGAAAAAGGAACAGCTTTTAATATCACATACAACACCACAATATATGTGTGGAAAATAAACACTTCATATGAATTACCATTTCAGTGGTTTATAAACTAAAAGTAATATATGCTTTTCATTATTTTAGTAAAATTAAAGAATGGGTTTACAGCAGTATCTTTAAAATTTCATATTGTTCAAGTCTGTTTAGGCATGGCAAATCATTTCAGCATGACGGATGCCTATGCAGCAATCAGAGATACTTATAGATACTGCAATACTTCTTAAATTCAAAGCTAAGAGAAACAGATACTCTCATTTTTATCTAAGCCATTATTAGAATTTACTTGTAAGAAACCTGACATTCTATGTCCTATTGGTTTAATACAAGCTATGTATTAGAAAAGACTTTTTTGTTGTTTGTTTGGTTGGCTTTTTGTATTATGTGGGATTCACAGTAGCAAAAGAAATTACGTATTATGATGAAAGTACAAAGATTTATAACATATACGCCAGTGAGGATGAGTGAGAGGATTTTTGACCCACATTTGGCCAATCTCAAGAAAAAGGTAGTATGTTAAAAGACTTTGCTAAATCCCATGAAAATATCTACAAACATATTTCGTAAAATGTTTTTAAAAGCAGGGACTATTTTTACTGGACAGTCATGTTAGGAATTTTGAGGTTTAGAGTTTGTACCTTCATTGCACTAGTCCAGCTTTACATCAGTGTAACTGCACGGATTTCACTGGAATTTTCACCAGTGCTGAACTTAGCAGAGAGGCAGATCAGGACTGTAAGATATGTGGCATTCATCACCAAGGGTGAGCAGCTTACTGCTAAACTGAAGGGCATTTGATTACCTGTTACAGATGCTGGAATTTCAGAAAGTACTTTAGAGCCATAACATACAATTCCTTCCTTCTTCTCATTTGTTAAAAACAATGCCTTGCATTCAGATTGAAAGAAAAAAACCCTCCAAAATGATCATTCTCTGGTAGAATCCTTTATGCTTCTAAAGTACACTAGTGATTTGAAAGTTAGTCTAGGTTTGGTCATCTTCTTAGACTGAAATAAACTTTCTAAGCTGGTCTGTGCTCCCAGAGACTTTATCTTCTGTTTCCTTTTGACTGAAAAATTGATGGGATTTTGTCTCTCTAAAGGGAAAATATACACAAATGTATCAATTTTAAATGAACGTGTTTCTGCATTTAAAAGCAGTAAATTTTGCTTATTTTCATAGCCTTCCCTAAAGCTGGTTTCAAACTACCCACAAATGCCAAAGCGTGTTATTTATAGCGTAGGATGTTTATTCTTCATTTATTTTTCTGTTTGGTGGTGGTGGGGTGGGCATGTGTGAGCACCAGTGTCACAACTAGCAGTTCTTTGCTACACAGAAAAAAATTTCAAATACATATATTACCTTTGATAGAGTTTAAAACTAGGAAACATAAATGGAGAAACATTAAAGTATCAATTTTTTTTGGGGGAAAAAAGGGATAATGTTTTTTGTTCCTTTGTCAGTCAGTCTTAATGTTAAACTAATCAGCAGGGAGGAAACTTAAGAATGATTTTTATGAATTTCTATTAGAAATTGTCATTTTACAGAAGCCAAACTGACATAATTTCTTGACTCTAATCTTGATGTCAGCAATAAATGGTCAATAATGTTCTTTCTTTTTGGTAGACAGGCACTTAGAAGTATTAAATAGTAGTGGAGAGGTCCTCTCATTTAATAAAATAATAATTTTTCTGAGGGTAGGAAAAAATTCATTTGTACCTTTGCTTTTCGTTTTTAGCAAGCAGTTAGAAACAAATGTGTAACACAATATATCTCTCTGAAAAGCAACTTTTTTCTAAATAACGGCTGAGAAGAATGCATTCTCAAGGTGAAGTAAAAGATGAAACTTCCTATGGGATACATCCAATTTCAAACATTGTTGGAATACCATCTTGATATTTTATTACAGTCACACCATCATTTTTATTTTTTTCTTCCCTAGAGCTGAATGCTGTCTCTTTCTTTTCCCAGGAAAAGGTACTCAGATGGTGATTCTGTCCTCTGTGGTTAGCCAAAGGCTTGAGCCATATCCTAGGTGATTTTCTTCATTGCAAGGAAGCAAAGCCAGAAAATGCATAAACACCAAAACATTCCAAATTGCAAAAATCTCTGCTGTTCACTGTCCAGTTCTCCTGAAACAGTCCCACGTGCTGCTAGAATTAAGATTGCTATTGCACGTATGTGCTATTATCTGACTACTGAATTCTCACAGATTCGCAGAGATCTGCCCATTGTTTTCTATTGCAAAATCCTATGTCATGAGCTGAAACCCCACAAAGGTTCTTTAACTGTCCTACTTTCAACAAACCTTGAGTCTGCAGGAAATTTGCCAGTTATACTAGTGAGATATTTTTATCCCTTTCCTTTAAATACAAAGAAAAAGAACTGAAATATTATTCCAGCAAGATAACAGAGAAACTTAGAAAACATGATCTTAAATGTTTTATCTTACTATAAAATCCAAGCACGTAAAAGTATTTTTGTAAAGTAGTGCAATGGTACATATACCAGTAAGAGACCTTTTGCAATTTTAAGAGATATCAGCGTATCTGAAATACATGTATATGGATATATACATACTGTGTGCTACTTTACCCTCTCTAGCCTTTCCCATCCCAAAATTCTGTAAAGGAGAAGAAATGGATGTATCTTATCCATGTATTCTAGTCAGGACAATACTGATTTTTTTAAGTTACAAATATGAAGGATATAAACAAGAACCAGTGCAAGAATCTTCTCATCATTGAGTATAATTCTTAAGAATATTACATATTAGTAAACAATTAATCCTCTGATCTTGTTCATTGACTCTTTATCTGACTCATGCTAAACACATCAACTCCTATGCATCTAATACCATCATATGCATTCAGTAGCATAACAGGACAGACAGAAATGAATAGTTTTAGATCATTTAATTAGGTTATAGGTTTTTTAATATAATTCAGTAAGTATGTGAACTTTTAACTTGTGTTAACTCAATTTCCTCATGCTTTCATTTACCCTTTTTTGGGGACATTACTGTGATTAGCCAAAGTCCTTCCAGTTCTTAATGTTCTCAATAAATTCTGATTTAAATTGACTGCCATTTTCTTACTATAATAAAGTAGGTGTTTGACATCTCAGGAGGAACCAGACTACTGTCTATTACATTTTTTTTAAAAAAAATTTCAAGTTCCACAAAATCAAAGGGAGTTATACTAAAAATTGCACTGAGTAGCCACAGCAGGTAGGTGGGCTGGACAAGGACATACTCAAACACACAATTCTGATTCTTTGGGGAGTTAAAATGTTGCTGCATGCCTTTTGTTTGACAAGGTAAATAACTCTACATTCATATTTAACTGCTTTGTTACCAAGTTATTAGCAGGATCTGAACTCACTGTGAATAAAACAAAATATCCATCTCGTCCGCAATATACCCACTGTGCTGAGATACAAATGCAACAGTACTGTTCTTTTCCTGTTAGGTTCAAAGATTTGTGTGGGCCAAGTGCCTTGAAAGGCAATCTGCTAAACTGCAAAACGGTACACTAAAAAGTCTGCAAATTTATGTATAAAAATTCTCTGGAGGCTTTTCTATTCTTTTTTTTTTTCAGATTCAAGCAATTCTAAGATATATTTATAACTTCTTTGGTCAAGTAAAGATCAGGAATGACATATGGGATAGAAAAAGAGGAGATTCATAGCCCTAAGTCTCTCAGTTCCTTATAAGACTATGCATTCACACCACAGACATGTATCTTGCAAATATCTGTATTTTGCAATCATGGCCTACTCAATGCTCAAAATGTGCAGGCAAATAATAGTGTGCCAGACTAGCATATTTTGGAGAACAAATTCTGCCTTCATATGAACTCTGCATACTGGATTATTTTTTTATACGCTATGGCTTTTCTTCTTTCTATTTTGGCTCCCTCTCTCTGGACTTTTGACCTCCAGCATGTTTTAATCAACCATCCCTCCACATTTCATCACTTGTGGCCCTCTTAATTCATCTCTGATTTATTCCAAGGCAAACGTGTACCAAGGCAACACATTTTAATAAGGGGCAATCTCCTGTCCATCCTTCCTGGTAACTAGATCTGCTTGGTAATGCCAACTTAAAAGTTCCTAAGTCTCCCGCTCTGTGCTCTCCATGGATTCAGAAGAAGAACATAGCTCTCCCCTGCAATAAATCTTTCCTCTACTTTTTATATTGCCTCACATTTTTTAATTGCCTTATTTATTTAGATATTAATCAAGAGTCACAAAAGTAGGAGCCTCCAGTTACATATCTATATTCATGCTCGGGTTCTTTGGACCCTTAATGTTCTAAAATACTGATCTTCATGGGAAGTCTTGAGCACTGAGCACTTTTCAAATATCAACTCTACTATAAAAGGTTTGAATGTGGATTTCGATCCTAAACTTGGGTTGTTATTTTATTTTTAATTTTGCCATGCCTTAGTTTTGCTGCTTAATATTTTTTTCTTGAAACAGTACTTTGACTTTGGCAATTTCTGAATCATTCTTATACCATTATCCATTCCCCATTTAAAAAAAAATAAAATCCTGCCCTCCCCCCCCAAAATGTTTTTATATTGAGGATTTTTATAGTTCCAGGCTTATTTGGTTTTATGTGAGCCATTTTTCTTTCACACAAGTACAAAGGGACCTGCCTTCTAACATCTATCTTCTTTCATTCTTAGCTTCATCGACAATAAACCTCATAATATTCTGTATGAATAAAATGCAACAAAAAAGAAATGGTCTTGTATTGTGTCTTTTTTTTTCCCCCTTTTCTATAGTTCATTGCATCATACAGCTCTAAACCAAGACCAATCATTATCCAAAGATTTTTATACTAAGTAGCTAAAATTTCACAGAATAATTATACAAAGAAGAAAAACGCTTTCACATTAGACTTGAAAAATAAATTCACAACATTGCCTTAATTTGCACGTATATTTTCATAATAGAAGACTTTTCTTTGGGAACATAGAGGTCTTCTAACTATCTACCTCCTGTATTATTGTAATAGAGCAAAGGACAGTTAGACTCTGTAAATGCTTCAGAATGTTGTATTTATGTATTGAAGTATTTAGCACAAGAAAGAAATAAGTAGATAAAGGAGATTTACCTGCAAATGCAAAGAAGGAATTGCATTAATGTGAGCTGGCTGCCTGGCCTGGATTTTTTACTTGTATTAGAACTTTCATCTTTCATTTTAGCAGGATTCTCAGGCTCAGACCATACATAAAAATATAATGTTTTTGGTTTTGTTTTTTTTTTTTTTCACATCAGGTCAGATTTTGGATGTGTTAAAGTTAGACAGTGTCCATTAAGCTTTCTTATTCATCTTATTTATTATGTTTAAATCCTCCAGGATTAGGCAAAGAGCAGAATTTTTAATTCGTAGATATTTTTAAGAGAACTCTGGAAAATCACTTTTAAAATTGCTTCAAAACAGGAAAAATGCATCACATTAAAAAAATGTTAGTTACATGAATGCAATTAAGCTGCTGCTTATTTCACTTTTCCATTTTCCATCATGGTCTGTCCTGCCATTTCTATTTATTATTATATATAAATATATATAATTCTGTAGACAGAAATAAATTGGCCTATGAATAAATCCTATATTTTCATTTTCAGAACATGCACTGCAATAAAATAGGACTCAGAGTAATTTTTTGGCCCTGAGTGTGTTACCTGTTTACCCAGTTAGTCCATTTTACCTTCAAACCTGAGTGTAATTTTTCATAAGCTGATCTAATTTTAAAGGATGAAAATTACCTTTACTGTAAACCAAGGAAAGAATAAAGTAACATCTGCAAAATGATTCAAAAGAAGTTAGTTCCCTAGAGGTATACCTCCTGCAGTTTTCCAGCAGTGAATGACAAGAGGAAAGGGACAGGGGGCTTTCTGTTCCTGGTGACCCCAACATCGATAGTCTTCCCAAGGAGACCATAATAATTGTAGGGATTCAGACTGATTTCCAAGGACAGAGTGCACCAGGACTGATGCATGCGGAGGACACTGGGTTTACCTTACAATGGGAACTAGGTGTGAGGATTTAGGAAAAAAAACAACCAGCAAACAAAAAACCCTTACACGATCTGTAAGTGAAAATGTCATGCTTTGGGTTGGATGCCATGAAATCCATGAGCACAGTTTTTATTGAAGAGGAAATTGCTATGCCTGCATGAACAAAAAATTAAATTATTTAATCCTAAATAGTACTAAGTTTTGCACCAACAATGACTCAGCAGCTTTCCAGGTTACATGCAAACAGAAATATATAATCAGAGTTATTAGAAAGAGTAGAGAAAATAAGACCCATGCATGAGATGAAGGATATGCTTGAAATACTGCTGCATACAAGTCTGACCCATTATTCACTGTAAAAATTGCTAATAGAATATACTTGGCAAGTCGACAGCTATTCCTGTATCAAGCAAAAAGATAGTGCTGAACAGCACTATCCCCAAGCTCATGAACAATGCTGTCAAAGAACTGTCTTTATCCTTATAGCTTCCAGTGGGCTTTGCATGTTTGGTTTTGGTTTTTCTTTTATATATATATAATCTAATATAGAGTATACACCTTATCCTAATGATAAATATACCAGAAAGAAATTATGTAACACACATTTCTTAAAAGTAGAGTGCAATGTACTAACAATACTGATCTGTCTGGGAACAGGAAGGGAGGGGGAAGAACAAACTCCATCTTCGAGTTATAAGGAAACCAGGCTTCTTTGCAAAATCCAAATGCTTGTATCACATCTTCACAATACCTATGACATGGGAAAGGAACTATGATCTATCAGGTCAGTTTCAAGACAGCTCCACCTTGTCTTTCAAGAAATGATGGACTTATTATTACAATCCACTAGCACATTTGTATATGTATCTGGCGTCTATGCCTCCTCTTACCCTCCTGACATTTCAAGCATTCTCTGACAGATCTTACAAATGCTCTCCACTAAAAATAACTGCTGACATTTGCAAGTGGCATGCACTAATCACATTCAGAATAGGATTTTTTATATACTTATTTTTGTTTTATATTTTTCATAAACCTTGGCTCTGGTTGTGGGGAAAAAAAAAAGGTGTCAAATACATTCCATAGCTTCATTAAAACAAACAGGTTAAGCTATTATAACTGAAGTATTTTGATATTAATATATTATGTGCATGTTTGGGTTGCCTTTTTTCCTTAATTTTATTTAAATAATCACTTGCCTATCCAGTTTTCAGCAAGTGAAGGCAATGGGAGTTTGCCTCATTATGTGAACAACTCCAGTTTGAGACTCATGTACACTGAATAACATGAAACTGGCTTCTCCAGAAAGATGGCCTCACCTCCCCATCAAAGGGGAATAGATGCTTATCAATTCATCTGCTACATTCACTTTTTAAATGTCACCCTAGGGCTTCAGAAGCCCCTCACTCCCGGTTGCTTCACAACTTCAATACTGCTACAGGAGCTCTGCCCATAACTGATGGTGGCTGTAACCAAGTGCCACACCCAGGAACTGGGAAGAATGTTCTCCCATTAGACACAAATTGTTTTCAGCTTGGCTTGGATCTTTTTGTCTTACAATGTCATGGAAGAAACTTTTTTTTTTTTTTTTTAAAAAAAAAAAACCCAGCTTTTAAAGAGTATGGCTTCTAGTCAGTCACTAGAAGGCTGAGGCCTCTGCTTGCTATGAATAAAATTTCATCTGGTTTGCTCCCAGAAACGGGAATTTCCATGCATTCTCTTGGTTGACCCTGGCTCTTCAAATCAGAGATGTTAAGTCTTTGCTAGCCATAGTGCCCAGTTCGTACCTTCTTTTCCTGCCATGGAGGAAAAAGAGAGAGTGTTCAAATCACTGGCAGGCTGACTGAAGACACTATGCATTTCCTGTGGGATTTTATGGTGGAAGTCCTGTAGCTCCCTGCACAGACCTCACTTAATGTTTAGTACATTAAGCTAATGCACTTCTGACCTGCTGTTCAAATCCATCTCTGTTTTCATCTTAGTCTTCTGTATATCTTAATCGATGTTTCAGTCACAAATATTGCAAACAGGATTCACAAATATTGTATGTAAAAACTTAAACACTGAAATTAAAAAGTCATGAAGATGCTCCTATAAATGTTTGAACAAATCTGCATATCCTTTGTGAAAGAAGAGCTGCTTTTTTTTTTCCCCTGAAAAGACCTTTTAATTCTCCTTTATTCACATGATGCAAGTCAGAAACCTGAGGTCATATAACTCCACCCATACTAAGGTGAATATCCAGTGTCATCCAACAGGAAAATTCCTACTCCAGGTAATACAAGGAGGCCTCAAGCTGGTCAATGATACAATGCCTAGTCTGTTTAAATAATAGCTGATTGTCTCTCATAGTCTAGAGGCAGCATACATGAACTACAGGATACTTACGGAAAGTTACAAATATAAAGGCTGAGATAGCTGGGGCTGTTTAGCCTGGAAAAGACAAGACTGAGAGGGGAACTTTTTAATGTTTGTTTACAAATATGTGAAAGATGGGTATCAAGTAGAAGGGGCCAGTCTCTTTCTAGTGGTGCCCTGTGATAGGACAAGAGGTGATGGTCACAAACTGTAACACAGGAAGTTCCACCTCAACACGAGGAAAAACTTCTTTTCTGTAAGGGTGATGGAGCCCTGGAACAGGCTGCCCAGGGAGGTTGTGGAGTTTCCTTCTCTGGAGACTTTCAAAACCCATCTGGATATGTTTTTGTGTGGCCTGCCCTGAATGATCCTGCTCTGGCAGGGGGATTGGACTCAACAATCTCCAGATGTCCCTTTCAACCTCCACCATTCTATGATTCTAGGCCATTATGCTGATTCTTGCATGGCTCTGCCACTGCTGTGGCATCTGACTGTCTAATACTCTGCTGAAATGATACAATTTTCAATACATATTTAGAAGAGATGAAAACTGATTGATAGTAATGATAACAGTGTTTTTTTTTCCTTTTTTTTAATGAGGTGACTATAGAACCCTTAAAAAAGGTCTACATTTATTGCATTCTTCTGATAAATATTTTCTCTTCACCACAGTAAACAAAAAAGAAACCTTATCACTGCCTTTGTCTTATGTTTGAGTTCTTGAGTCACAATATCTCATTCACTGCATAACACACATCAATTACAAACTGAGGTTGTGAAAAGTGAATGAATTAGCACATTCTCAAATGAAGATATTTTCCCAGGGGATTCATACATCTTACTTAGCTTCCTCTTCCCTAAATTTCGGATACAGACCTTCCCTCCAAGGGATGTGCCTTTAAGAGAAAAGATAGGGCCTGCTCAATCATGTAAATAAGATGTCTTATTGCTGTCTGTTATTTGAAAATCTTCAGAACTACCATTAAAAAAAGAGATCTGTCACAAAGAGTTAATCTAGAGATGAAAATTTTTATGATGCCTAGAACATGAGACACCATTTGATTTTTATATCAGATACTGTCTGTTCTATATGGTCTGTTCTGTACCAACAAAATTTTTATATAAACATATCTAAAATGCAAAGTACTTTCAGTTGAGTTCAGACTGGAAGAATCTTCTTGATGGAGCTTATCTCAAAATCATTTGAAGTCCAGTGTCTATGCAAAACCATTAATCTCAGAATGTCTCTAAACACTATCCAGGAGACAGGCTACAATTTACAGTTCCCTGTGACAGGCAAATCACTGGTAGAGCCCTGTCATTTAACCCCAATGATTTCCTCAATAGGCATGGAAAGAAAGGTTTTCATACTGCCCTGTCATAGAAGGGCTATGGAATATGTCAACACCGTATAACTTTACATAAAAATTAAAGCAATGAGCAGGTATTTCAGTCATGAAAAACAATTATCAAGGTGGGCTTTCAGATCAGTGTCAATGATAAAAACTTGCTACATAAAGTATAAAGAAAGCTTTTGCATTTTTAGGGGAAAATATATGTGAAAAATAAGATTTTTTTTGCACATCAGGTTTTTGTTGTATGTACTTTAAATGTAAGATGGAGCTCTCTGGTTTTATATAAGCCCACAATACACTTCCAATCTCCAGGTACCTAATGGTGCATGTTTGCTGGCAGGAGACACCAGAGCAATGGTCACACTTATCTGCCCAATACACACAAATCTTGGCAAAATTCTGTAGGGCCCAGATGGCTAAAATTTGGATTATGCTTATTTAAAGTGGACACTCTCACTGGATTTACTGTTTAACTGCCTCTATGTTTAATATGTGTTTCACTGACACAAATCAAATTCTATGTAGTAACACAGAACCCATTGTAAAGTTTACAGGTATTTACAACACGTTTTCTGTATTTTTTTTTCAGTTGCTTTCATGTACATATATTTAGAAAGTGTACAGTAAAACACAATAAGCCAAACATATCTGTTTAACTTGTGTGCACCTTATGTTATATTTTTATTGGCAAAAATTGTTCCAGGATACATAACTGAGAAGTTACATTCCAAATCTGCCATCACTGCAACCTTTTCCATGCAGTGTGCAAAGTAATTAGGTTCACATTATGTACATCTCTTCACATAAAACTGTTCCTGGAACATTATGTAACAGATATTACTGTTGGGTGGTGGAAAAAATAAATGCCAGAGACACACACATGAAGCTGTTCAAAAGTCATCTGCTGCTTCCTAACTTTTCTTGCCCTGATGTTCCTCCAGAAAGTCTTTCATCAGTTTTGAGGGATATATAGGAAAGTCATGGGATTGTATCCTTGCAGGTCAGACTTGGCAGTGACTGGCAATAAAACAAATTCAGGGGAAGAAAAAGAAGGCATTCCTGTACACTCAGGAAACTAGGCAGACTGTCCTCAAGAGTGGCTGTGGTTACAGCCAACCCAAAGAGACATATTGAATGTGTCCTAAAAACAATGCACTCCTCCCACAAGTATAAACTGGTGAAAGGATCAAGGAATAAATCAAGGCAATGAAGGGGGAAGAGACCTTTAGCTATACTCCTCAATGTCTGCAACTTTCAAATGTATGTTTTGATTTTTCTTCTTTACTACCCCCAGACATTCACCATCACAGACCTAGCCATCAACTCATAAGAACCTGCATTTGCTGTATCAATACACTGAAAAATCCTACTGGACTACAGTATTCACTACCTTCTATTCAGGTCTGGTCAGATGCAGTACAAAGTAACTAATTCTAAGACTTCTTTAGATTTAAACAAATTGTTGCCCACATGCTCACAAATGTCAGTATGGTTTGACTCAATCTCCAAAAATTCCATATTTGTCTTGTATGTCAGGGGGACACATAGGGCAATGGACCTTCTATTAGTAATAACCTTTGTAAGTCTCCAGAACTGATGAACTCTACCTCAGTTATGAGTGTTAAAACAGATGAAGGGCTTTATCCAAACCCCGTGAAAGCAACAATGGCACCAGTAAGGAGACTGGAGTCAATGTGTTTGAATGTCATATGTGGGTAGACAGAGCAAACTATTTGAAGGTAGACTAGATGAGGAATAACATGTATTTTGTAGGCACATTTATAAAATGCAGTGTAGCGATAAGCACATAAAACCCTTTCCACTATGAATTCATTCGCATCTGCTCATACAAAATTAGGTATCCTTGATAGTGTGTTTTATGATGGTTTTGTGATGCATTATCCGCTACTAACTTAAATAATCTTAAACTTTGTTAACTACTAACTTAATCAGGATTGTGCAGCAAGTGGGTTGTAAATATCCTTAAATCAGAAAAATATTATTATCGTTACATTGGTAAACAATCAGTTTTCATAATAACCTGCACAGCACTATGCCACGTTCAGTGAGTGTTGTACATTGTACATGAGTCATGTAAAATGCAATTTGTCACCCTGTGCCAAAAATCAGTATTTTCTTCAAAAATTGAGAGCTAAAGCTTGCCTGTTAGAGGGACTGATAGCACTTGTTAAATGACATTGCTTACAGAAGGCGGCTATTAGCATTTCTGTACACTGGTTTAATTCAGATACCTCAACTTCGATTATCAACACCTCAATGTATTCCAGTTCGTTCTGACCCTTTCCTGTGAAAAAGCAGTTAGCTTTGCTGAACTCTGTCAGAGTGTGTACTTACTAATCTGGACAAATGCTCGTTAGGGTCAGGGCCTCTGAGTTCTTCTAATTTTGTTTTTGTAGCTTGTAACTCCTGAGTCTTATCCTTCCATTTTCCACAGCTTCAGGTTTTCTGTGTGCACGAAACTCCCCGCCTTAGCCTTAAATTATTCTGTCCTTCTGGTGTTCCCTAACAGTCTGTGAGGCTTGGGCTTTATTCTCTTTCAGGGTTCATTCTTCTTCTAAATACTCATCATCCATTGCATTCTATAAAGAGAGTTCCCAGCAGTAGTTTTTAAAATAAAAGATAAAATGTTCAGTATCTGAACATTTAAGGCTCTAGTGTTGGTACCTGGAATGCCTCCTGTTGACAATGATGGTTATCACTGGGGGCAACTGAAATCTGTTCATTCTGAACTGTCTTCAGAAATCAGTCTTATCTGATTGTTCTTTCAGATCAAAAGAAATAGGAAGACAAAGTAAGCTGTGCATATTCTTTCACTCCGTACTTTGTTGTTAAAAAAGGAGGAATCCCACTAGGACCTATAAACCACTTTTAGATATCACTAATCTTTGTCTATGGACTTCTATTTTTTCCATTTATTACCAACTGATTTTGCTATTTTAATGACATAGCACAGCACTGTTAGGAATTATTGTGAAAAACATATAATAAAATCTAGATAGACAAAAGAGCATTTATTGCTCGAAGGAAAATGACATGTAATTCTCAGCATTTACAGCTGAGATTAGACCTTTTTTTTCCACATTATAGATATGTACCCAGTAATAGGAATACCTGTGAAGTCTCCAAAATCACACCTGGATTCAGGCACAGTTGCCGTATCTTTTAGATATTTGTGGAAGGTAGCTTGCATTGCCTCTTACATCAGGTTCAGTCTCAGTCACTAAATACGTAAGTACCTTTGTCATCTGTATAGCAAGCAGATCAGAGGAATACAATCCTTTTTTTTTTTTTTTTTTTTAAACCAGCATAATTAACATTGTTGCTGACAAAAGGGATGTGAAATAGCACGTATCAAAGTTTCACTAAAAAAACCCCAGGTTGGAATTGGACTGTGAATGGCACACCTCCGGCCTCACGCTCAGCTTCACATTGTGCTGGCGTTGCAATTTTTGGAGGATTCCTGAAAGCTCATTAGGACCCTGCTAAGGATCCCTACTTTTATATAAACAGCATTACCCATGTGATTGATAACAAATTAATAAATGAAGCATATATTTTACACTGTTTTATAGTCTCTGACACAGCTGTTATCAAGTGAATTAAAATTTTAACATAGAGCCTCTATCTGTCTACTACATCTGGATTTTGGCACTTACTATTAATTCATATACTGCTGAACAATTCTTGGGAAGCCTATGTATAACCAACCAGTTACCTATTTTCTAATGGGTTCCACCTAGTTCATTGACCAGTGTCATTCAAACGATCTGTCCTTGTTTTGTTTTTTTTTCTCATTAAAAGACAAACAGGACAATGACCATCTTACTGACACTCATACAGCATTCAGTCACCTTTCCGCTTGTCTTACTATAATGTTAAAATGAGTTTTGTGAACAACATAATTTGTACAGCAGCTTCAAGCATACTAAGTCACTGCACAGCTTCTTCTTGATATCTGTCAGATGCTGTAGAAAAGTATATGATGGCAACTGAACCTGAGACCAGTTTGCCATCAGCTCCTAAATGCAGCATGCATGCAAGAGTCCTTTCTATCATTATTAACTGAAGGAAATAGCTCAGACCTCTTCAAAACCCCATCAGAGTAATCTGGAAGTCAAATCTCAATTTCAGGAAACTCCATCCCTTCCTATAGGGATTGTTAAACTCTACCTCAAAATAGCAAAAACTCAAACATTGATTCTTATTTTACAAAAAAATATGCACAAATCACAATTTTTAAACAAAAGGAAAGAATGCTGGTGGAAAAAAAAAAAGGTTTTTTTTTCTTTCAGCAAAAATTCTCACTGACAAATTGAGCTATACTAGCTTCTGGTTCAGTTTGGAATATCAGCTTCAGGTTGGAGTATCAGCTTCAGGTTTTCTTGATTTCTATGCTTCCTGACTTATTTCCCTCAGGCTATTCAGGTTGGATGGATCCAGTAGACTAAATATAAAAATCACAGTACAAAATCTATCACAAATTAGCCTTAAAAAGTAGTTCAAAGAACCATAACAAACCACAAGGAAGGGCTTTTAGCCTCTTGAAAGGAAATAAGAAAATGCTTTTTGAAACAATAGTTCAGTGGCTCAAAAAATAATTGAGCATCTTAAAGTAAGAGGGCTGCTATATTTGTGGCAGCTCAAAGCATCAGCTGGATTACTTTTAGACATGCTATTACCATGTTGCAAAAGTGAAACTGACTGTCAACATTATTTAATATTTTGCTTAAGAAACCAATAAAATCTTAAACTTTTTTTCTTTCTTTTTTGTTTTCCTTTTTTTTTTTTGGCATCCATGTGCTAAGTAGTATGAGCAAAAGCAAATTATAAAGGGGAAAAAAATAGAAACCAAAAAAAAAAAGGGAGGCTTATTAAAGGAAAAGTGCCCGATCTTTTTTTAATCTAATGCACTACTTGAATCATCCACACTCTAAGGAGTTCAGCTATATTCACAATATCTAACAAAACCCAACTTCTATTTCATCATAAATATTTTTTTCTTGAAAAAAAGAACTTGGCTTTCTACACAGAAAGTAACACATTACTATTCTACCGTCCAGTTAGTATAAATATTTTACAGACCAGCAATGACTGTATTTTCTAGAATTTATCACCTGGGATATTTACTCTCTGATCCTGGATTGTACAACACCTCTGTTAGTATCAGCAAGCTGTATAATTAAAAGCAATTTTGCCAAGCAGTAAAGGGTCCAGAAAGACAGTACTGAAACTCCTGGATAGTACCAACATAGATAGCGCCTTGCTAAGCACAAGAGTTCTTCCCATTGCTCTGTAGTCTGAAAGGGAATCCATAATTTTGCCTATTATCTCTGCAAATGCTCCAAAAGAGAATCTTACCAATAAAGACAGAAACAGTTCCTAAGAACAAAGGCAAGTTTTCATATTTTCAGATATGCACATTGTCATGAAAGGAAAAAAGCAAAAACATTGTCACAATAACTTCTGATGCAAAACTGTATCATCAAGACAACCTTAAATATGGAAACTTCTACTAAAATACCAACCTATAACACAGTGTACAACACTGTTTGACTGTCATGATTACAAACTGAAGCAAAATGCTAGCATTTAAGCCACAGAAGAGAAGTTGAAAACAAATCATCATAAAAGATGTAATGATAAAAATTGTGAGGAGAAACTTCCACCTGCCACCAAATTAGTAAGTTTTCTGCAGGGTTACTGATTTTAGATCATTGTTTACAGTAGCAATAAGATAGTGGTCTGAAAGAACAAGGATTTAAAAATTGTTTTCAGTAGAAACCCTCTTGACACTAGGACCATCTGTTTCTTTTATAGCTACAGTTGAGATTTACTGCCAACTTACACTGTTGCAAACCGTTGACCACTGCAGGAATACAGATCTACTACAGAACAACACCACAGGGCTTACTTGGTAAATGAAACAGACCTGGAAGTCATTATGGGGAATACTAAAATGCCCCAAGAGGAACCAGATACATCATCACAGAACTCCTGCTGCACCAGCAGCAAGAACATTGACTGGTTGGTCGCATCATTCAGGACACACAATATTTGAATAGCATCCTGACCTTGGGAATCATTTGAAAATACTGCCTATTTATGGCTTCAGGTATACTCATGTAGAAGAAGAGATGAGTTCAATTAACTGATTGCATTGAAGGAAAAAGAAAACCTTTGCAAAAAACCCCACCCAACCAAAACCAACAACAACAAAAAAGAACAAACTAAACCACAGAATAACTGTATATAACTCATGCTAATTTTGTGTAAGGAAATTAGAATCTGTCTTCCATATGAATATTTGTGAGTTCAGGTATGTGAGCATTTATTTAGCAACACACGCCAGTCAAATAAAAAAGGTCTGTTCTGTTTCAGAGATCATAATTTTAAAAATTAGCTTTTGAAAATAAATGTAGAGGGTACTTAGTATTAAGGTGTGTATCTGTATGAAAATTAATGAGAAAGATCTTTTTCTATATTCATTGATCTCTATTGCTGCTGCCCTTGTGAGCTCTAAATTGTTCCCTTTACTGAGAAGGATTTGAGTACATTAAGATAAAGGTGAATTGGTGAAAGCTGCAGCAGTGGAAATTTAAATTTGTAAAATCAAACTGGTAAAATTACTGGCTTCATTTAGCCTGTAATGGTTAAACAGGCAATGGAAGATATCTTACATTGATGAGTTTTACAAGAACATCCACACAGCACCAGGTACAGATACTACAAAAACAGCTTTTCAGTTTCTCTCATAGGGACACTACAAAATACACACTCATATTGACTCTTTCAGTTTAAAAGCTTAGTCCAGGTTAAAGAAGGAGCACCTTTCAAATAGCTGAAAAGAATCTGAAGAACTGCCCCCCGCCCCAATTTTGACGTTTTATCACAGTAGCATTCATACATCCATTTCAAAGAGGAAACCAGACTAAATTAAAGGCTAAAAAAGCAAAGAAATAGCAACAGGGTATTTCAGTAGCATAGACAATGTCTTCATGTGTGCGTTGCAACAAACAGATATCCAATAAATATTAAGTACTCATCTGAATACTAAAATTTTATATATAATGTAGAATAAAATGTATATGATCATATATTCTTATAACTCCCCACAGATACTTTTTTATTCTAAAATGAGCATAACAATCTAATAGTTCTCAGTCACAAACCACATTTGATTAAAATCAAAATAAATACAAGAACATACAGTCTTGTTTAATATCTTTAACAGTGACCTGGATGAAGGGATCAAATGCGCCCTCAATAAATTTGCAGATGACACAAAATTAAGTGGGGGTGTTGATCTGCTTGAGGGTAGGAAGGCTCTGCAGAAGGATTTGGACAGGCTGGAGTGATGGGCTGAGGTCAATGGGATGAGGTTTAACAAGGCCAAGTGCTGGGTCATGCACTTGGGTCACAACAACCCCAGGCAATGCTACAGGCTTGGGGAGGAGCGGCTGGAAAGCTGCCTGTCTGAAAGGGACCTGGAGGTGCTGGTTGACAGCCAGCTGAACATGAGCCAGCAGTGTGCCCAGGTGGCCAAGAAGGCCAGTGGCATCCTGGTCTGTATCAGAAACGGTGTGACCAGCAGGAGTAGGGAGGTGACCGTGCCCCTGTACTCGGCACTTGTGAGACCACACCTTGAGTACTGTGTCAAGTTTTGGGCACCACAGTACAAGAAGGACATTGAGGTGCTGGAGCAGGTTCAGAGAAGGGCAATGAAGCTGGTGAGGGGTCTGGAAGGTATGTCTTATGAGAAGAAGCTGAGGGTACTGGGGTGGTTTAGTCTAGAGAAAAGAAGACTGAGAGAAGACCTTATTGCTCTTTACAACTACCAGAAGGAGGTTGTAGCAAGGCTGGTGTTGGTCTCTTCTCACAAATTACTAATGATAAAACAAGAGGAAATGGCCTCAAGTTGCATCAAAGAGAGGTTTAGGTTAGATATTAGGAAGAAATTCTTCACTGAGAAAGTGGTGAGGCACTGGAACAGGCTGCCCAGGGAGGTAGTGGAGTCATCATCCCTGGAGGTGTTTAAAAAACAAGAGGATGTAGCACTTGAGGCTGTGGTCTAGTGGATAGACAGATGTTAGGAGGAAGGTTGAACTCAATGATCCTAGAGGTCCTTTCCAACCCTGATGATTCTATGATTCTATATCTGTAAAGGTATTTCAATGTATCTCTATAAATGGTATTCTGGGCATTTGTACTGCTTATTTCTCTTATGCCCATAATGAGTGCAAATTAAAATTTTTTTATTTTGGTAGGAAAATCACATCCAGAACCTCCAAAGCTTTGTCATTAAAAACTGCTATACCAATGCAAGTCCTAAGCTATGTTCTGAAAATGAAACAATAAAGATGACTAATACTGCATGGAGGAAGTACACAGAAATTTTCCATACCTTCCAAACATTTATTTCAGTATTAATTACTTAATTCTCTTACAAAAAAAACCCCAAAAAAACAAAAAAAACCAACCCAAACAAACCCAAACCAAACCAAACCAAACACACACAAAAAACCCAACAACCAAAAACCAAACCCCCAAAAATAGAGCTTTATTATCCCCTGCAGGAGACAAGTAAAAGTGCTGGAGAGAGCTACTGAAGAAGGCTATAGCCTCAGTTGTGTTGTATTCAACATTAGAACTACAAATACCTTTTTCATGTAATGCCTCCTATGTTCACAGTTCCATAAGTAAGATACCCTCCTAACTTACACTGTCCGTTTGTCAGATTTGTGAAAAAAATGCATTAGTCAGCAGTTACAGAACAAATTTAAATTAAATATGACATAGCTAGGAAATGAGAAAGGGATAAAAGCTGGTTAAAAAAGTCTGATAATGGAGACTCTAGTTCTGATGACTAAGTGATACAAGATCTAAAGCCTTTTCCAGGTTATTGAGAGTTTTATTCTCTTACACAGAGAGAGAGCGAGAAGGGAGGGCAGGGGGGAAGAAGAATCTGTGGTCTGTAAATGATCAGCACAAAAAATAAATTATGGTCAAGTAACTGAACTTTTCTGATGTGTAAATTGAATCATTCCCACATGCTGGTGTTCTATAATTAAAAGACCCTTTTCACTGTGGGAAATTTTACTGAATTTTGTATTAAAAGAAGAAACAAACCATCAATCAGGAGGAGGTAGAGGAACTCAAAGAACTCAACCTATTAAACTTGAAGAATGTAGTCAAATTCTGAATGACTTGCTCTAGGTAACAGTAGCTCTTTTAAGGCAGGATACTGTACAAACATTAATGAGCAGAAGACGTATCTGATCACAATTCTAAAATCTTTTGTAGCCATACAGAAGAACACACTTTCCATTTGGTGTCACAAGATGCAGAATATGGTTTTAAATGAACCCTTTTTGTGAGGTTCACAAGCTTTAAATTACTTGACTTTGGTTATCATTCAGAAAAATGACTGGGCTAAAACCAAAGGAAAAAAACAAACAAACCAACAAAATCCAGGTACCTGTTAATTCAGTACAGTTGCTAAGTACATACTGATCAGACAGATTAAGGTTTGCTCACAGACAGATTGTTGCCAAATACAGACATTTCTGAGTAGGCACCGACAGCTGCCATTTCAGAGCTCTGGTACCTTATATGTTTTCAGCTGAGTTGAGGTTATGGCTACAACTGACATTTGCAAATTATTAACCTAAAAAGGGGCATCATTAAAAACCATCACACTATGGCATACATAGGCAACAGTAGTTTCTTGTGGAAACCTGAATTCTCACAAGAGGTTTAATAGTTCATTTTGAGAATGTATTTATTAAATTATGTTCTATTTTTGATACATCTGGTAGCAGGTTAGAGAATTTATCACCCTGGATCTTCTTTCTTGAACAAAATATTTACATTTGTTAAAGTTAGCACTACATGAATTTATCCCATTTTATATTTTTGACCTACACTGTTATTGCAACAACAGTAAATTAGATACAGCAGCATAAGTATTTGAAAATGGGTAAGTCAGTAGAACACTGTATACTGAGCACATTCTGGCCTATTGTAATTTTGTAGTTTGCTCTTAGATAAGTGTGCATCACTTAAAAAGCGCCAATGCAATATATGGGTCCCACCAGAGCTTGAGTCTGTAGGATCTTTCATCTTACCTTCAGCTTTCTATGTGGTGGGTCTCTGATGATCCAGGAATCTGCAATGAGAAAAGATTATGAAGAGTTTGGTCAGCAAACATATTTTATTTTTTAAATGTTTAATTATTATTACAAAATACCACACTAACTTTAAAAATCAAAGATTAGATGAGAGTTTCTGGTTTATGTTCTGTACCATTATTTTCCTATTTGTATTGTGATATACAATGTATTCATAAACTGTATCTGTAAAATCTAAATGAGATGCAGATTATCTCTAATAAAATATTTATTGTAGCTGCTGCTGGATGGACATGTTACTACACTGTAAAATGCAATTTTATTTGTTTGAGCCATATGGAAGTGTTGATTGTATGTTGAATACTAAATGTAAAAAGGGCATTCTGGAGATCCATGTTCATTGCACCTCATTTACTTTCACATTTTATTCCTCCAGGTCATACATGAAAAAGGTTCTTTCCTTTATGCTACTGTGGAAAACTGATCCTGAGAATTTAATATAATTTGTAAGAGAAAAGTCTTCCTAGCTTTAGAACAGATGATATGAATTTTCAATTGCAACCTGGCAATTTTGTTGATGTATGCACCAGCAAATATATTATAAACCCCTCAGCCATAGCTTTGCAAAACCAATGTATTCAACAGTAATAAACATTAAACATATGGAAAAGATAATGATTAATTTTTAAAGAAAAAGAAACCTAATGGCACTTAGAATATATACAAAGATCTATTTTCAGACAGTATTTTTCATTAAGTATTACAAGCTTACAATGTTCTGAAGTTAACTCCAAAATGATTTTCTGTTTTAATAATCATGAATTTGTGAGCATTTCACATATAAAGACTGAGTATTAATAAATTAAACGGATACATGGAATAAAGCCCTTACCAATAACAATAGTACCTGAAAAGCATGTTTCCTTCTTATCTTTCTTGCATTTAAATTATGTTCACATTGTACTGTCTGTCAAAAAGGGAAGGAAAAAAAATGTACAGTGTGTCTTGAACAGCAAAACAATTTTTTTGTTTCTGGAACGCCCCTTGAAACAAGAATCCAAACACACTACACAATTTTTTCTGAGCCTTTAATAATGCTGTAATTTTGCAAACGATAATAATAACTCATGATGACGGATCAAATGTGAAAAAAAAAAGTACACTTCCTATATTTGTGTAAATACTTTTTCCTGTGACAAAATGTTTTCATTACACTGTGCTTTCAAAATTTTAAAAATGTAGTGTGAAGAAGCATTTCACCAGTAATTTTTTGTAGTTCAAGGCAAATAGGTGAAGTGTAAAAGCTCAACATTTTCTGCAATTTTTTTTCTTTTTAAAAGGTAGATATTGGTCTGACTGATCAAAGAATCAGAAGGGGTATCAATATGATCCAAATAATGGTTGTGTACGTGTTTTGGCTGGAATAGAGCTGATTTCCTTCACTGTAGCAAGTGTGGTTCTATGTTTTGGATTTGTGACCACACCAGTGTTGATAACACAGGGATGTCTTAGTTGTTGCTGAGCAGTGCTTACTGAGTCAAGGCCTTTTCTGTTTACACTGCTCAGCCAGTGAGTCAGCTGGGGATGCACAAGAAATTGAGAAAGAACAGCTGATCTCAGATGACCAAAGGTATATTCCACACCATGGGAGGTTGTGCTCCCCAGTAAATGCTGGGGCAAGAAGTAGGAAGGAGGGGATGTTCAGAGTGCAGTGTTCATCTTACCAGATGACCATAAAGCACAGTGAAGCCCTGCTTGCCTGGAAATGCCTAAACTTCTACCTATTGGATGGGAAACAGCGAGTTAATTCCTTATTTTGCTTTGCTTGAGCACACCGTTTCTGCTCTACCTATGAAACTGTCTTTATCTCAGCCCCTGAGTCTTCTCACTTCTGCCCTGTGATTTTCCTTCCTGTCTCACTTGGTGGCAGGGAGCAAGTGGCTGCATGGGGCTTGGCTGCCTGCCGGTGTTAATCCACAATGAGGCAAGTCATTCTTAATACTATCTTCAAACTTCTGGCAGGCACAGTTTAAGAAACAGAACAAGCACTCTATATTTAGCTTTTGGGGAAACCAGACTCCATACTACATTAGATCACAATACTGATTGACTGTACAGTCCGGAAAAAGTGGGTGAATATTGGATCTGTGCATCCAAGTTTGTGGCCTTTCAATACTAAAAGGGGGCCTGTAAGAAAGATGGGGAGAATCTTTTCAGTATGGCCTGTTGTGACAGGACAAAGGGAATGGTTTTAGACTTTAAAAGGGTAGATTTAGACTAGATATAAGGAAGAAATTTTATACAGTGAGGGTGGTGAAACACTGGAACAGGTTGCCCAGAGGGGTGATAGATGTCCCATCCCTGGAAACACGCAAGGGCAGGTTGGACGGGGCTCTGAGCAACCTCATCTAGTGGAATGTGTCCCTGCTCACTGCAGGGGAGTTGGACTAGATAACCTTTAAAGGTCCCTTCCAAACCAAAGCATTCTATGATTCTCAGTTCTACCTGAACCTAGTTACTTCCTATGGTATCTGTAAATACAAAATAGGATAATAGAGGTCAGTGCAAACTGTCCCATATGGTACTAAGACACAAAACATGTCTTCCTAAGTTTATGCCTCAGACTGTAAATTAAAATGTATTTTTTTACATATAAAAAAATAATACATAGTATGACTGCACAGTTAATATAAGCATGAAAGAAGCTTAAATATTAAAATATAATTGTAGCAATATGGGGACAGGTACTAAAAAACCAAAGGCTCAATATTAAAAATGCTCCATGACCAGTGAACTGTTATCAAATCATTGATTCACACCATTTGAGAACTTTTGTGTTTGCTATAAGCAAAAAAACTAAATACAAAATAAATGGACTTGTGCCTAATTTCCCAATTGAGTGTCTTAAGCATTCATATTCATGTCATCAGAATATCTGCAACATAGATCTTAACATAGTCTGCTTCAGGAATTCGGAACTCCAGACAGCAAAAGAACTTGAAAGCAAACCTGAAATCTTAATGTGAAGAGATCTATGGCAATAATCTTAAATTCCATCCTTGTGTTTTCTATATGCGTTATCAGTTGCAGGAATTTAATCTTCCCCCTCTGAAGGGTGGGCCAACGAGTTATAAGCAATAACTTCACAAGTGTCAAAAATAGATATTTAAATTCAAATAAAAGGAAGAATTCTTATACATCCGCTCTCTTCAATATGTCCTGTTTCTAGATGTAGGTGCCCCTTTGCTCAATATTTTTCCCTTCATGATTCCATTTCTTAGGTGCCTAAGTATCCCGATTCATTTAACTCATATTTCTGAATATATTCCTAGCATTGCACACTTGAAAGTCAAGCTCGGTGACACTCACTGCCAACATATTTAACTCCCTTTGATGCTCTGATCTTCATTTACTGGAGCATGATCAAAGACTGCCGCCCCCAGAAACTTGGGAAGGAAAACTGAAAATAGCAGCCAGTTAAAGTCCAACAAATAACAACAGAGGCTCATCCCTGATCAGCTCCTGAGGGATTCAGGTGTGGAATTCTTCACTTTCACCAGAATCATTCTGGGTAATCAGTCTGCTGGTTTTAACAGGAAATGTACTATTTGGCACAGGGGTTGTGATCAGAAATTTTAAAATTCAGAAACTGGACTGTTAATCTCTAGTAGTTTAGCTCATACATAAACCCTCACAACAGACCTGGGACAAGAATTCCAGCATTGTGGAAGCCACTGCTGTGTAAGAAAAGGAAGAGGAAGTAATTGTTATCAGAATGTTTAAACTACCAATCTTCACAAGAAAATTAAAATTTCATCTAATTGTTCCTAACTAGCTTTTGGAAGAAGACAAGGGAGGTCATGTACTATGACCCTAGTCCAGAAAACAAAGCGGCAATACATTTGCCTGGCCTCAGCTGCCTCTCCAGGAAGCAGCAGGTGTTCCATAGGTCCTAATCCCTATGGGACAAGACATATATATTTACACAAAGGCATCAGTTTCTAGCAATCCTCCAGAGACGGTGATTTTTGCTTAATCACCCACACAAAGTCAATGGAACATTTATTATATGTAACGAGATGGAACCTTTCTTCCCATGGAGAAAATGCAAAATAGAAGACATAGTAAAACATCAGTGCTATTTTATGTAAAAGTGACTCAAAAAAGCTTATAAAATCTTACTATCACCTGCCAGATAAAACACTGAAATGATCCAGCACATTCTTATTCGTTGACTATCAACTTTAAATGTCTATGTTAACATCTATGCGAAACCACATGTTGATTTGACTCGGGGAAGAATACCTCGCACACCAGAAATATAGTTTTTGGTTTCAGGACACTGAACCAGAACTTCATCTCCTGCTCAGTTGTATGCTGGGATGATAAAAATGGGTAGTGACTTTTTCCACAAAAACATTTTCTCTCCACCTTTTTTGGTAAGGACTCTTGAAAACCCTAAGTAACAGCAACACCCTAAGTAACAACAACTTAAGTATTTGTATATCAAGAAGGAGCTAGCGTAAGGTAGAGGTGATGTTATCTAACAAACAATTTATGGCACGGAAACTAAGTAGGCAACTACCTTCTCACAGAATGGGACCCTTCACACAGAATTTCAGTAGAAGTTATCTGAACAGACTGGAGAGGGTTAGACATTTATCATCATCTCAAAGAAGCACCCTGGCTATTATGTGAATAATGCTCTTTAGTAAATTGTGAGTCATGTCCCTAGACACAGATCACACAGGGCATTTTTATTCACCAGTTTATTGAGCTGAATCATTGGCACAATTGATCCAGCATTCCTAGTAACAAATGAATTAGAAACAGCCAAGAGTTGCAGTTCTATGGAGAATAAATAATGTTCGGATCTCAGCACTAGCCTCATTCAGCATGAATGAGCGAACCTTACAGCCTGTAACAGTAAGCACCAGTCTGCTATCATAATCCCAGCCACTCGATGAACCAGAGACCACAGTGCCTGTTCTCAGACTAGAAGGTCTGATGTAAACAGCTATCTAAAATCAAAAGGCACAGTAAGAACATATTTCTTGGGTCCAGGTAAATCCAACTGAGTACGATTCATGTAAAAACTAAAATAAAAATTAAATAATATAGTTATATGTAAAAATATATACATGCATATATATAAAGTTTTATACAAAAGTATAGAGCTA
>JAAGNO010004831.1:128357-138556 GCA_033439905.1 Ceryle rudis | reverse complement strand
TCGGGGCCATGGTTTAGCGGGGGGCTGTTAGAGTTAGGGTGGTAGGGTTAGGTTGAGGTTGGACTCGATGATCTTGACGGTCTTTTCCAACCTGAGCAATCCTGTCATTTCTAGGAGGAATAGAAAGCTGGATGGACACAGTAAACAGAGATCCATGCACCGCAACAGCGGGGAGCACTGGACCAAGTCTCGCAAAGACCAGGCAAGCCTTTGCAGGTCCGAGGTACACCTGGTAAAGCTGGAAATATCTCCATAAAAGCCCGTGGCCTGGCTATTGTGCCACGTTTAAGTGGACCCCATGTTCCTCCATGAGATTACCATGTACCTTTGGTGTTCTGCCTGGTCTGGAGAGGGATGGGGGAGATGCATTCCAGCTGATAACCACGAGTTCCTCTTGGGTCTGAGGTGGGTGAATTCATAGCGCTGAGAGACATTCTAAGGCAGAATCTTCAATCAGTTCTAAATCATTTATGCTTTCTCAGCCCTGCACTTCCCAGACTTCAATGATTTCATCGTTCCAGCTGAACGGGAGTTTTACTTTGTTACATTCAGGGAGTGCCACTGATAGCAGCAGTCTTTCATCCCGTCCTTCTCATTTTCTGCTGTACACATAATGAATGATTAATCTCGGTGTGTTGCAAAGGGGGCAACTACCTGTTTCTTTTGCCTGTAATAAAATGTATGCCATTTGATCTGATTGTGCGGCATCTCTATTTGGATTTTTTTTTTTGCCATTTCATCTGTTCTATATTGTGAAGCTGCTTAAAGAGCTGCGCTGTAGCTCTGGAAAATGTAATTTTCCCTCTATTGTCCCGTGTTATTTTTAATAAACTGACTTCACTTTTTATAGTGCACATCTAATGCTTGTGTGCCTTTACCACACATCCATGCTAAGGCTCAATTTTATTGATTCTAAACACACTTTCCGCTAGTTTTCATGCTTATTGTCAAAAATCAAAGCAGCCAGATACATCTCTGGTGCACAAGCCCAGCTTTTCATGGAGATATCACTTTAAAAAATCCAATCTCTTCTCTCTGTGGTCTAGAGCAGATCCTCCACGGGTGTAAATTCCTACGGCTCCATGGGACTAATCAAATGGACACCAGCAGGGGCTGTGGTCTTCCAGAGCAGCACGTTTTCTGACATATCTGTATATTGGAATCATGCAAGTCAAACGGTACTTAAATCATTCAAGAGTGTGGGAACGCTGGGCCCGTTGATTCCCGGTCCTCTTTCTTGAAGTCAATAATACTATTATTTTCCTTCCAGTGTTCTTTTTGGGTTGAAATACTGTAAGCACAGGTAGGTAAAAAATGAGTTGTATGGAAACATCTTCATAGGAGGCTCCATTATTGTTATGCTAAGAGCAGCCATCTTAATCTACTAATGTATCATTCACTTCAAAATAACCCTGTAATTTTTATGTTCTAAATTCAATACTTGCTCTTTAATATTGTGTAAACTATATTGCTGGTTCTCAGGACTAAATTTACTGTAATAGCTATATCCAATATAGATTTGTTTGGATAGCTTGAAAGTCTAGCGTGCAGCAACTTAATAGGCACATTGTTGACTGACTTACTGCAGTGTGGTTTGTCACAGATTAACTCCTCAGGTAACCGAGGCTCAGACTTTTACAAATGGCCCCAAAAAGCCCTGTGACTATGTAAAAATTCTGCAGCTCTCTTGCACCCTCCCGTCCTCAGGAAAGTTACAAACCAAAAGTGGTCACAGTTTTCTTACTTGTTGACCTGCCTCCTCAGTGGAGAGACTCGCTAGCCTGTTGTTTTACTTCTCTGGCCTTACTGAAATGCTGTTTCATAAGCTGGTGGTTTTTAAGGCCAGCGAACATGTGGGGAACTTCTTATTAACCGTGGTGTGAACTTTTGTTCATAGCAACTCGCCTGCTGTCTGCGTAACTACCCTTGGCATTAGTGATGCTTTTTTAGAGATGTGCAGCTGATGAAATGCTGAGCTGGCGCACGGGTTTCCATCACTTACGTTCAGATAGCACAGATGACCTCAGAGGTATCTACTCATTTTATGGGCACCCTACCTTTGAAGTCATTAGTGCTTAATTTTCACTGCTGCTTGCACTCAACAACGTTAGTGGTGGCTTCATGAATTACTAATGCGGTGCTTAAAGGTGAAAAGTAAAGACCTCATCAGATTCTGGATATTTGCATATACAGTGCAGATAATTAAGTATCTGAGAGGCAATGCGTTTTTTCTGTTAGGGTATTCAATAAGTGAGTCCATTTAATATCTTTTGCCGCTGAGGATTAACCTTTGGTCGGTGGTGTCCGGTCCTGTATGGTGTATCATATACTGCCTTGACCCTCATTTGCAAAGCAGCTTCTTGGGTTCTGTCGTGTTTACAGTGGCAAGCTCCAAGAGGTAATTACAGAGCTCCTTTGTTAGAAATGAAGTGCTGCAGATGAAGTCTTTTCCAGTAAATCAGAAATCACACATACGGCTCGGTTTAAGAACTCGGGGAGACCATCTTTTCCTTCTGAAATTCTTCTCCATCAAATCAAAAGCAGCTCTTCAAAGCATTGAAGTGTATACTTAGCATTACACTCCTGAATTCAATAGGACACTTCTGCCTTTACTAAACAGGCATGCCTTTAAACAAAGCACTTAAACACATGCTTAATTAGTTACTCAGACACGAGGTATGGTGTATGTATACCGTTCACCTCTTTAAAGCAGGAAACATGCTTCTAGCTTGAGTAATGGCTTTTTTTTTTTTCTCTTTTTCAACATCATCTCAATTCAGAGTAGATAAAAATGATCTTTAAAGAATGAGTCAAAGGTTTAAATGCCTGTTTTGCCCAATCCCTTTTGAAACCCAGTTCAAACATACCGCTTCTTTGAAAAAAATGATTGTGCCAGAAGCTATGTTCATCAGGAAACTGTTTTTAGTATCACCTGCATAAACCAGATGCTTCAATCAAGGATGACTTTTTTTAAAAGAAAGGCTTTAAATTGCCTACTCTGCGGTATCGCGTGCTTGCCTACAATTTAATGCCTTCTCCAATGGAGTGTCACAGGTATTAGCAGCTTTTGGAATATAGAAATGATTAGAAGAGTAAAAATCTCTATACAATTCCGTGATTTGCTTTTTACAGAATACTAAAAGCCGCTGAAAAATGTTGAAATTATCATTCTGATGATGGTGTTCTAGACATGCTTTCTGCCTTGTGTTGTACAGTGTATTTTTAAAATCATTACGTATTTATTTAAACTAGATGAATGAGTTAAACTGTGGGTTGTATATTATTTGGAGGGGTTGCTTGGTTTGGGGTTTTTTTTGTGTGTGTGTGGTTTTGGTTTTTGTTTTTTCTTTAACTGCCCTGTGTTTATCAAGGCAAAGACAGATAAAGCTGCCAGTGCGAGCTGAGGTGTGTACTGCTTCTCTGACATGCGTGGGCACTCCACAAAGCGGTACTTGAAAGAGGAACTCTGAAGGGATTAAACTCTTGCACATCCAAGCCACTTGCTTTAGGATGATATTCTTCATCTTTCCAGTGACAAATGACCTCACCCAAGTGGCAGGAAACTCTCAAAGAGAGTCATTCTGTTGTAGGTGTTGCAGCGGGACGTAGACGTGATGGGATTGGGGTGGGCAAAGTCGGGTGTCGGTGTAACTAAACCACTTCTTGCTTTGACTTCACGCTGTCTGGTTTGGCAGTGCCAGGGTGCAACTCTTTGCAGCTTCATCTGTTGGTGTTCCCTGCTGGCGGTGCCTTGTGTCACAAACCAAGATAGCCCATGCCCTCTGTCACTGGAGCGTGGCTACGTAGTGAAACACAGGCCTTTTGGGCATGCAGAAGAAAGGTGAATTAATGCAGCAACTGGAATAATCATACTGAGGGCACTTCTGTTGGTTGTGGGGCCATTAACAATTTCTGTGGTACGTTAGTGACTGGACTTGTGATTTGTGAATGCAAGAGCGGGTGTCATTACCAGAACACGTCAGGAGACTGGTGGAGAGCAGTCTGTTCGGGTTGCCAGAGGCCAGCCAGAGGAGTGGAGGTCCTGGACACCGTTTCTCCAGATGCTACCACTCAGCCTGTACTATTACTGGTATTAGCCAGCAGTTTTCAACTGCTGGATATCCAAAAGCTTTCCAGTCATGTGCAGAGGACTGTGGTGACTTTGTGGACATTGTAGTCACCAGTCATGGTTTCTAATGTTGTGGTGAAAATCACTGTTAGTAGCAAGAGCATTGCATCCTGAGTTAAAAAACAACTGTTCAGAGCTTCTCTGGAAACTGGTCCTGACCTGCATTTATTTGTTAGAGATGCTAGAGAGAAATTTCTCATATGCAGGTACACGATCCTCTGACTGGACTTGTTGATACAGAGACTGAATTATGTGGTCCATAACCCATAACAGTGAAGCTCAGACTTGATCACAGAGAAATTTACGGGCATTCATTGCCAGTGTTGAACGGACATCACGCTTCATTTGGAAGCGCTTCAGCCTCTAATTCATCTAGCTATGACTAAGCTGTGAGTGAGAGCCATAAGGGGCTTGAATGTCCTTTTATCTAGTTAGAAAGCTAGCCCAGCAATAAAGCCTGCTGCAGATCTGCAACGGCTGCTTGTGGAGGAACAAATGGAGTGCTACCGAGGGTGTAAGCTCCATCAAATTCAGAGGGAGTCGTGTTTCTACGCAGTTGCACCTCGTGACTGATAGCTAACAGGCACCAAGGTCCATTGCTCTTCCGAAGATAGTTGGGCGTTTTCATTGTTTTTGTTGTAGGGCACACAAACAGCAGTGTGCATTCTAGGCAAACGATGCTACTGAAGGAGGTATTTGGCTGGAAATACTCATGCTTATGTAGAAGTTGTCATTGCAGCTTCACAGTTCAGTGAATGCTTAACTATTCATTTTCCTTCTCCCAGTCTACACACAGAAGTTCCTAAACTACCCTCTGGTTTGAAGCAGAAGGAATGACGTTTGTCTCCTGTTAACAAGGGGATGTAGGGCTGTGTTTGACAGGGCTTTCTTTTGTGATGCGTGGAAATACCAAGGCAATTCAATCCTATGAAAAGATTAGGTTTGGGAATCAGCAGTTGGCTGGGTTTTCCTTTCCTGTTCATATATTCCCCAGGATAGCTCTTAATTGCAGATGCAGAGATAACCTCTCGCCAGTTCTGGAGGAGGCTGCAGATCTTCAATCACCACTGTATCAGTGCCTTTTCCAGCATCTTTGGCCAGCAAAGCAGTGCCATTATCCTCAGCCATTTGTACAAGATCACAGGGGAGGTGAGTGACGGCGCAGGACTTGAACCCACGCCAGCGCTCTCGTCTCTCTGCCCTAGCACTGCCTTCAGGTTATTGACTTTGAGGGCCAGTAGCAAAACCTTTGGAGCGCTGCTTTGCTGCAGAGGATCTGTCTAGTGTCCAGCATGCAAGCCACCTACTTGTGCACGATTCCTGGAACTGAAAATGTGCTTGATTGTAACGCGTGGAGGTTGTAAGCCCTGAACTCAGTCAACTGTAAACTCCTGTCCAGTGGTAAGCATATCCTCCAGTGTAGCTTTGCAGAGGAGTGAATGGTGGCAAAAGCTGCCAGGTGTTGTGTTTAGCAGCAAGAAGTTTAAATATCAGGAGGAATAAATAGTTTTCTTGCTTGTAGATGTGGCTGTGTTGTGGTATCAGGGAGTGCGTTGAGAAGTTATGCTCAAGAAGCTGCTCAGCTCCTGCGTGTGCTCTTTGATAATGGACACAAAGAATCGGTCTCAGGAGGTTTAAGTCTGTACCTTTAACGTGAAACTCACTTGGACCGTTGTGGAGAGTGCTGGAGGGGGAAGGAGGAGGGAAGAGAAAGGAACATCTCAGCTCCAATCTTATTTTTCAAAGAGGCATATCAACACCTATTAAGTTTTTCCATCATACTCAGGTCCACCTTGCAGTAAACATCTGACTTTATCTAGGCAATTGTGAAATAACTTGATCCTTAAGCAGTGTGATGCAACGTACAGGCAGCTGGACACCTGACCTTTACAACAGCAGCCTTAAAAGTCAAATGTCATCCGCTTGCTCTGCAGCCAGGCTGCCCTTCACTTGGTCATTTCCTTGTCTAATCTTCATTGAAATAGTTGGGCAGAACTCAGGGCTCCTTTGCTCCACCAAATTTACACCAAATCAGACTTTGGCTTTAAACTCTGAAGCTTGTAACAAAAATCTTGCAAATTTACCTTCACCACCCAAAAACCCTCCAAAAAAAAAACCCAGACAGGATTTCTGTGTCTCATTTCCCATGTTGGGGTTGCTATTCACCATCTTGGACTAACCCTGACAGTGGATATTCATGGACTCTCAGGTTGGGCTTGGAGACCTGTGTCCAGCCTTTTGAGAGGTACCTGCCTACGTGTCAGGGGAAGCAAAGGGAGGAGTAGCTGTCCCATCAAACATCTTACTTTTTTTTTTTCCAAGCCTTATCTAAACAGGTTCAGACTAGTCAAAATTTTATAACCTTTCAAAACCTTACGAGCCAGCCATAAAGCAAGAGCTCCCTTGTTTAACAGCCAGCAAATCAAGGTGGGAAGCTAGGGACATGCAGTAGCAAGAGAGATGAGAACTGTGCCTCTTCTGCTGCATTTATCTTTAATAGGGGGATGCCAAAGAGCTTCAGCTTTGTTATCTTTCAGAAAGATTTACCAGAAAAATTGGCACTAAGCCTTTAATCCTGTTGTTTTACATATGTAAAAATGCTAAATTTTGTTTCAATTTTCCCTCAGCCTGATTTGAAAAATTTCTATGTTAAAAAGCAGTCTTTCAGTTGGGAAGCTATCTTTTTGAGGTGCCAAGCAGTACTGATTACATCAACGGCGTACATTGATTTTTACTTTTTATCACCTCGTATTTGCCCTATATGACCAGTAAGAATGATATTTGACATGATTTATTTTGTTTAGGGTTTGTTTTTCGGGTTTTTTTTTTCATCTCCAAATCACTCCAAAAATCATCAGAATTACATTGAAACCAGCATCAGAACTTCATTGCGACAAATCTCCTGCAATCGATCTAATGCAAAATGTACGGTGTGAAACTTGCAGCATTTGCCTGACTTCATTTCCCATGTTGGGGATGCTACTCACCAGCCTGGACCAGCTCCAGGAGCTGAGCCACCAGTGACCGTGGTAGTGCCTCTAGGATAATGTGTTTAAGAAGGGGAAAAAGTCGCTGCACAATGGCAACTGCAACCTTCAGGTTCTGTTCACGCCAGTGCTAACTTGATAACCTTTTCCTCTGGCCTGTGGTTGCACGGTAGATGATGTTTTGCAAGCTCTGTGTTTTGGAGGTGAGGCAGAACCCCTGTAAGCAGCTTGTCTAACCCTTTGGAGCTGGTGCAGGACTATGGTCGGGCAAGGACAGTTGACTGGAGGATGGAACTGGGCTGTAGTGTTGTAGTGCTCCTCTGCCGTATGCTGGGACCCGTCCCTGTAGACAGAAAGGGAAGAGTTGTGCTATATATTGTCATTCTTTCTTATCTCAGCTTTTACAGCGATGTGCCGTGGTCTTGGGTGGTGCATTTCACCATGATCTACTGCTTCTAATCAGGTGATGGTCACTTACATTCCCCAGATCCCAACAGGATGAAACTTGAGTCTTAAAGCCAGTCCTCCAAGTCTGTCTGTAATACGGCTTGTGAGAGCTGTTAAAACTCAGCCATTTCCATTCCTGACCAGAGCTGCTATTTCTGGCACAAGCGTGTCAATATGCTTTCTGTTCTCTGACAGCATGCCCGTCCTCTTGTCTCTGAAACATGGTTTGCCTGCGAGGATTAACAAAACTGGTTGTAGCCAGGCTACAGTAGTTCGTGTCAGGTGTGGTCTCCTACCCAGAAGCCACAGCAGTGCTACCCACTACATAAGTTAGAGACCTAAGAAGATTCAGATTTTAATTTCAATTTGCTTTTCTTTACTGGAGAGGAAAAAAAAAACCCCAACAACGAAACAACCCACGACGCAAAACCCAAATTAATTGGTCCAGCATTGCACAGAGAGAATGATTAATCTCCTGCATACAAGAGCATCTGTCTGCTACTCCTGCTTGAATTCCTCAAAAGACTAAGAGTGTTTCTAATGGTCATTTAAATAATAAATGCCACCACACTCATTAGGGGTGTATCAGTCCTTCTTTTTCTTCTCTGGTGCTTGTTGTATTCTATTAATATTTATTGAATTCAAGGAAATTCATCCTGAGCTAGTGGTCCACATTTCTTTTCAAGGTCACCAAATATAAATATTTTATTTATCTAATTTAGAAGAATGACATGAAATGCAATGCAGCAAACACGACAAGAGTATGAATTAGTGAAAAGCTTCCCTCGGGAAATGTAACCAGGTACCAGTAATGGATAATTATACATCCAGTAGCTTTTCTCCTAGCAGGTAATAAAGATACATAATGACAATACAAACCCTCACCCCAAAGTGTGCGTATGGCAAGAGCACCGAGTACCAAAATAGACTGTTCACTGTGAGGGCAGGGGAAGCATCCAAATCTCTCGTAGTTGGGCCCTGAGCAGGCTTACTAGAGCTTCAGCTTCAGAATTTACCAGGGCTGTGCACATTGGCTCTATGGCAGATTTTCAGTAGCCCTTTGGGAATGAATATGCCAAAATCCATTAGATGCTTGATGATGTGTCTTACATGGCTCAGGGGTGCCGGCTGAAAAACACGCCTGTAGCAATCGTATGAGTGGCCAGATCAGCTCATCTCGAGTACTGCGTGGTCTTTTCTTACCCCTGGCAGTCTGCTTTTTCCCTTCAAACAGGGCTGCGTTACCTACTTGCTGTGCTTGTGTAGCCTGGGAAGGTCCTGTTTCTTGCCCACCAGTTATGAGCTGAAGGGAAGGTCACCATGAGAACCATTTTTCACCGTGATAACATTTAGTCATTGGAATAATCTCCCAAGGGAAGCGGTGGATTCCCCTACACTGGGTGGGTTCAAGACTCAGCTTGACAGGGTGCTGGGCCAGCTCATTTAAACTATATATATATATACATATAGTTTACCTTAAAAGGCTGTACTAGATGATCCTTGAGGTCCCTTCCAGCCTGGGACTTCCTGTAGATTAAGCCTTCCATGCCCTTTTTCTGCTGCCTATTCAGCTCCTGCGCACTTGGAGCCTGTTGTCTTTGCACCCTCGGAAGTGTAGAAATTCTTCTTTTATGATTATTTCATTTTGAACAGGCACCATCTTTTCTTTACATTCATCCTACCATCCCCAAAAAGAAGGTAAGATGACAGGGGCTACATTTTAGAAATTAATAATTGCATTCTTGTACTCACTGGCTGTAAGAAAACAATGCTTCTAAAAGGGAAAAGCCAGTAGAGTGTGTTTACCTCCTCAAAATGTTCACCAAGGAACAAGTTCCCCCAAATTGAGTTATGAGCTGTCAAGAAACAAAGAAAACAAATGAAGTGGCACTTAATTTAATTGAAAATTGTGCTTGTGGGTTTTTGTGTCTGTGTTCATTGTAGTCTTTTGCTTTTGCTAAGGTTGAAATTAAAATTAAGTTTTTATTGCTATTGTCTAGAAATATCACAGACAAAGCACCAGCTCTAAAGAAGTGGGTGTTGAATTAACTTGTGTCTTTGTAGCAGTTCTGTTTTTAAATAATACAAGAGTATCTCCAGGGAGATGTGACAGGAGGATGGGCTGTACAAAGGAAAGGCGGGAACTCGGGAACTTTGACTGGTGAGTGACTTGTGCTGCTTCCTGACTTTCCAGGGAAGCATTCCTACGGCCTGTTGTATTGACTTTGTGTGGCAAGATTTTGGTAGCAGTGAAGCTACAGGGGTGGCTTCTGTAAGAAGCTATTGGGACCTTCTCCTCTGCCCAACACAGCCAATGCCAGCTGGCTCCAGGAGCTGAGCCACCAGTGACCATGGTAGTGCCTCTAGGATAATGTCTTTAAGAAGGGGAAAAAGTTGCTGCACAATGGCAACTGCAACCAGAGGAGTGAGAACATGTGAGAGAAACAACTCTGCAGACACCAAAGTCAGTGAAGAAGGAAGGGGAGGAGAGGCTCCAGACACTGGGGCAGAGATTCCCCTGCACCCCACGGAGAAGACCGTGGTGAGGCAGGCTGTCCTCCTGCAGCCCAGGGAGGTTAACGGTGGAGCAGATATCCCCCTGCAGCCCAGGGAGGTTAACGGTGGAGCAGATATCC
>JAAGNO010004831.1:108962-120030 GCA_033439905.1 Ceryle rudis | reverse complement strand
TGTTCCTGTGTGGGCTGCCCTGGGTGACCCTGCTCTGGCAGGGGGGTTGGACTCGATGATCTCCAGAGGTCCCTTCCCACCCCTAATGTTCTGTGCTTCTATTTCACAGGCTGATGAAGTCAGAAGGGACTGATACCGATCCTGCAGCTTGTCTTGCCGTGTGTGAGTACCCCACCAAACTGTGTTCCAGCCTACTCAACACATCTGTTGTTCGCTGCACCCGAAATGTATCAACTACTGAGAAGCACTCAAGAAAAAGTAGGTCCCAAGCTTTTTGTTCTCCTCAGTTAAAATGAACAGTTATGGTTTAACCTTACTCTTGCTCTTCTTCAGCTGAGGCGGATGTATCTAGATTGGCTCCTCTTCAGCTTCCACAGTAACAGATCTTTTTTTGGCATCAGAAAAAGATGCAAATTATTTTCCTGTGGCAGGTGTTTCAATCAAATATCCCGAGATCAAACTAAACATTTATCATGTACCTTGAATCACAGCTTTATGGACTCGGTGGGCATTACCCACCAGGAGGTAATGCATCAGCAGGCAGAGAAGCTTAGAACAAAAAAAGAAGAAGAATAACAAATCACAAATCAACAAACTCAATTGGATTAAACATGCTGCCCAGGGATATTTTCCTCTGGCAAGAAAATATTCAAATGCAAACTTCCTACTAGGAGTTTAAAAAATAAACTAACTGTAGGCAGATCATAGTTGTTTGGTAACATGCAAGTGAGGACCCTGAGCTCCATTTCAGGTTCCTGCTTGTCACGTCCTTGGTCCTGTACGTGATCATGATTAAACTGAATCGGGGATGACAGAATCTTAACAGATACTGGCCTCTGAGGGGGTTATGTTGCTAAAATTTGAATGACGTGCTATTAGGAATGATGGTGTTTTAAATCAGTAAGGGTACTAAAAGAAGTAAAAATAGACAAGACATTGAGGGATTTCCCAGCAGCTGATGCGTTTGGTCTATTGTTATATAGCTGAGTTAATCTGAAAAGATACGTGAGTTCCAAGGAGTCTTAAATGCAGTACCATATAAATTAAATAGATGGGAATGTGCTTTTCAATATGTTTTGGTTAGTCAAAATAGGAAAACTTTGCAATACTCTCTTTTTATCTTATTAGTTCGTAGGAGGATGCTGAATTTAGATTTCCCCATAACTACATTCTTCACATGGTGCTTATAGTTTTGTGCTGGGATCAAGCTCAACACAGCCAGTTAAAGACGAGGTGATAGAGGTGGCTTTGTTCATTTTTATTCTACTTTCAGAGTGGCATCTTGCTAAATGAGGACTACTGCCGTGGTTATTGCTATAGCTATAGAGTGAGCAGAGTGCTTGGGCAGGGAAGAGTGAGGACATCCTGAGAGCTCCTGGAGTGGGAACTTCTGGACCACCCTGAACACACAGTTCCTGTCATCTCAGCCTGGCAGCTCCAAATTTCTGGCATGGGAAATAATGAATGAATGTAATAGCACTCCTATAATGTAACATCAGGAGCTGGTGAAAGACATGGAGACCACACTGAAACCAGCCAGCCTAATGCTTCTCACATGCTAGGCTTGTCTGGTTTTCATGTGTTCTGTTTCTGGAGGAAAAGTGTGTCAGGGTCTCTTGGTGGCACTGCTCAGATGGGATAGATTTGAGGCTGTTCAGACACATGGCATGAGAGATCACCAACGTTTTCTCCACCCTGTTTTGTAGTTTTCTGTTGTCAGATTTTCTTTCATATGAAGCAACAATTGTGGATAGAAAAAAAATAGAAGGTTGGACTTGATGATCCTGGAGGTCTTTTCCAACCTTTACGATTCCCTTTGTTTCCTCGTATTTCCGAGGCTGAAGCACTGGGGCAGTTCTCACTCTGGGAGGCACTGTTGCTTAGAATCTGCACCTCAGCTAGAATGCACAGTGAGATGAAGTTAACAGCAACTGTTTGCCTCTGTTTTCTGGCTCTGCCATGCCCCACTTTTTCAGAAGGCCTTCCATACCAGTTAGATACCATAGTTTCCATCAGTGGCAGCTTGTAACGAAGCCTGTGTCAGGACGTCTCTTAATTGAGCAGCCTTCAGCTCTTTATTTTCTTTTTCATGGCTCAGCTCCTTTAATGCTTTCTTAACAGTGGTTTTCTCTGAAGCCTTCTCTTCAGGGCTTCTTTTCAAATAAACTGGTGTTGAAATGATCAGAACATTGCTTCTCTATTTTTTAATTTTTTTATTTTAAACACACAAAATTATCTCAGTTGGCATTAAGTTCAGGGGGTCACAAGGCCAAATGTGCCTTCATAAATCTGAAGATGACTTCATTGAAGTCTTTAGAATTTACAGTCTCTTAACAGAGAGCACAGGTTGACCCCAGAGCCCCCAGCATTAACTCTAATGGGAAATTCAGAGTTTTCTGATGCGCTGCGTACAATGACACGTTGGTAGGATTATCTGCGGATGGAAAGCAAATGTTTGCTGTACCACAGCATTCCCTTCTCCTCTGTATCCATGTCTGCTCTGTTTGAGTGGGAAATAACAGTGACTGAGCTTCAGGGTGATCATGTTAATAACCAGGGCTGAATTCAAAACGCTTTGGGTGGAAGGATTTTTCTTTCCTCTTTCAAGTGGAGATGTTGGCCAGGGTTTGGATTTACTTTGTTCTTTCAGTACCGGTCTTCTTAAGGGCTTGTCTGTGGCTGCAGCACTGCCCAGTGCTTTCTCACCATCGTAGCTGCTGCCCACATCATTACCCCAGTGATTTCTTGGGAGCAGCAGTAATCAACAGTAAGGCCCCAGAACATTAATATGGGATGCACGGGGTGAGGGGTAGTGGTGTGTGGAGTCCTTTAAATTGCTCAGTGGTACTCTGGATGGCAGTACTCGTCTTGTGAGAAGCTTTTAGCATTAGGTTTTTGCTTTCAGGCTGCAATTTATTAACATGCAAATGACTGGGTTTTTGTGCCTTGGTGGTGGAGGTTTCCAGGTGAAAGTTCTCTCTTCTTACTTGTTAATTTTCCCACAAATGGAATTGTGCATCTGCAGTGCCTCGTCTCCTTATTTGTTTGTTTACAATATCAATCATACCCTCGTTTTACTTTGTCTCAGGGTTGTGTGTTTGTTTGCACTCCTCTATCAGTGATAATCAAGGATCTGATCAAAATCTGCATCTCTTTGTCTTGACTTTGTGGAGCTTGCTGATTAATGTGGGAGAGGTGAGAGAATGCAGTAGACAGGCTGTTCATTTAGTGAGGTTGACACAACACGATGTGTTAAACTCCACCTCCAACATGCTTTCTTTCCATGTCCTCCTGTCCCCTTTATCCAAACTTTGTTTCCAGAGAAATGTTGGCCATCTGGACAGGACTGTGGATGTCAAGACTGTAGCCTTGTCTTTGCCAGTGTCCTGCTGAATCTCTTCTTCCTGCTGCGGTGGCTGGAGTGCTGCAGCGTTAGTCCCTCCCGCCAGGTCTGTGTCATCGCTGTCTGTGATCGGACTGGGTAACACCGGCCAGTGCCGGCGATTCGTGCGCCTGCGTTCTGCTGTGTCAGCAATCTGCTCCTCTTCTCACCAGGCTAGAGCCCCAGGATGGGCACTGTTTCTATGCACAGCTCGTCTGTAGCTGTAATGCCAGATGTCAAAGGGTGCAGGTAAGCCAGGAATGCCATGAGCGGACCTGCTGAAGATAGCTGGTGGATAGGACGTGCTGCCATCTGGTGTACTGGAGAAGTGTCCAGGCTATTAACCACTGTAGGGCCCATAAGGGGAGCAAAGGCCAGCTAAGGACAAGCCTTGTTTTCTTCTATGTCCTGAACAGAACTTGGCCACAGCCAAATAAAGTACAAAATTTGACTACTACAAAGCAACCTCAAGCATGCTTTGACCTGCATGGTTGGGCAGATGCCTCCTGCAGTATATAAACATCAGTCCAGCTCCATATCCCCAGTTTAGTGATAACCACGTTGTAGTAGTCTGCAAATGCTTAAATTATACACGATTGGCTTGTCAGTTTTGTCACACTTGTTTATATGCAAACAGATCTTATGACTAGCTCTTCCAAAAGTACCCGGGAATGTGTCAGTGCTGAACGCTCAGCAGGTTTTGTTGGTTGGATCTGACCTGAATGTTAATAATGCTTTTCCTTAGATGAGCATTAAATCTCTTCTGCTTCTGGAGACCAACATCAAAATTCAAATATTTAATTTGCTCATTGACATTTATTAAAATAGCTTCATGCTTGAATATCAAGTTAAGGCGGTGGTAGCTAATTTTGTTAGTCTAGATGACGTTGGAAGTAAATTTAAATCTGATTGAGAAGCATTTAATACTCACTAAGAAAAGGAGGGAATGAAAGGTCAATTGTATAAAATGTTGATATCTTCAAACACAGCAGAGTTTAAGTAAGGTTTGGCTTTTCAAGTAACTAAAGCCCCAAAAATAGTTGCAACAGGGACATTTCAGAAGGTTAGGAGAGGTTCTAACTCTTCCCAAATAGGTCTCAGTATCCTAACAAGGCAGAGACCTCATGCCTGGAGATGAAGTAAGGGATGTTTGAAACCTCTCAGACCATTTATGTTTAAGTCTTAATCTTCAGCCTGAAAATTCTTGGGTTGGGAGGTTAAATATGGATCAGTAGAGATGAATGTGTCCTGTGAGCATTTCACTTTACCAGAGGAGAAAGTTTTTAATTCAAAGGCTGCCATTTAAGTGGGGAAAATATATAGATATATATGCACATATATTGTAGAAAGGCCTCGTTTTGAATAATATTAAGTAGATAAGGTCTTTTAACATCCAAATAGTATGAGCAAAAGCATTTACCAGTGTAGATGTGAAGGAGAGGCTGCATTTTTCAGCTAAGTTGAAAATATGAGAAGCATGGCCAAGAATCCGTGTTGACATCTTGAAGTAAGTGACCTCTTTGAGTGACCCCTTCAAGTAACTGGCTGGTCTCCTATTAACAGATGACTTCTTGGGTGCAATTCCAGTTTTACACCCCTTGCTTACACTATTGCTTTTATTGTTGTCTTGAAAGACCGAATTGTGAATTTTGTTAAATTCCTTTCCATTGTGAAACCACGTGGCTGTAACCCAGAGAAATGCATTTGATCCCCGAGGCGTGGGGATCAACTAGAGGCGTGTAAGTACAAAGGATTATTTTTTCTCTTTTTAAGAAAAGCTTCTGTATGTTTACAGGTCAGTAGATTGGCACGTATTTATTCAGTGAACAAGGAAGGGCTAGTCCTTTTTGCAAACAAGGTGATGTTTGTTTTGAGAGCTTCTGGGTTTGTTCCGCTTCATCGCATTTCTCCAGAAACGCTTCTTTGGACCCCTCTGAGGGGGTTTTGCTGTTTCCTTAATCTTAGCTGTCATACTGAGCTAGCAGTGACCTGCTGAAGAGGGAGTTAGTGCTAAGTGAACCTTCCCAATCTTAAAATACAGCTGTCAGCCAGCGTGCTCAGGGGTCCAGCGACTACCACCAGTTTGAGTAAAACCAGTTGTTTACTTAGGAGAGACTGGTTTGGGTTCTCAGTGGAGTGTCCTACAGAAAAGCCTGAAAATTCATAAATCTTCTCAGACTGAGAGTCAGTTTGAATTAACCCCAGCTAGGATTTTACATTGGGAAGTTCTTCCTGGGTTCTCTCTTTCAGAAATGCAGGAGAGGTAGCATCTGGTCATGCCGAAGAATGCAAAGGAGGACATTGCTGGTGACAATTAGTTTGTCAAATGTCTACCCTGGGAAAAAGTGACCATCCTATTTTGCAAGCAACGAAAACACAGACGCCGATCCCAAAGCGTTATGCGAGTCACATCTGTTGCTTGTTTTGTGGCAGATGTGGCTTTTCTCTGAGAACCTGGAATTCTGTGTGCAGAGCTTGGGGTCAGAAAGAGCTTCTGTTGATAGCCTTGTTTTGATAAAGATGCCTTGAAGCTCTTTAAGTAACTTTATAGATCAATATGGCTTTCCAGAGAGTGATTTTGTTTATTTATTTGTTTTGCAGTTATATGGCAAAGTACAGTGATGCTTTATTGTCTGTCTCTTGCTCTCAGTGTAGTTGAAGGATCACAGAACAATTTATTAAGGCATCTAGGGTATCATTTTTTTATCTTAACATTGAAAGGAAATGACAGAATATTCATGGTCTTGGTCATTCAAGAAAAGGCATTTGGACCAACACCAAGTCACTCTCCAAACAGAGTTTGCCACTGGTCTAATACTCAGCTCCTCTGAGACGTGGTGCTCCCTGCTAATCTACAGAATACCTTTAGCAGCAGATGAGCAACTTGCCATACGCTGTTTGAGGAACGTGCCTTCCTGCAATCTGGAAAGACCATATGCAGAAGAAAACTGAGTCTCTGTACTCTTGTAGTTATTGAACTGAGTCCAAGCGGTGTCAGTCTTCCTGGGCCTTTTGTGCTGAGAAGGCTGCTCTTCACAGCCCCTAGAAGACAACTGAGAATAAACTGCTTGGTCACAACAACACACTCTCTGAGATGAGATCTAGGGCTTGTTGGGAGGATCCCTGCCCAAAGACCCACAGCATTCAGTTTGCTAAACCCCCAAACTTTCCAGCAACTGTCACTCTCCTTTCCAGACCCGTTTCTTGACAATCTGGCCAAAACCTCCAGGCTCAGCAGCTCTCTGGAAGTCAATCACAGGAGCTTCTGGAGTGTTTGGGTTTCCTATGCCAGGTAGATGCTAGGGGAGGCTTCTGGAATTAGCTAGGGCTCCCACCAGCCTCATAAGTAATCTAACTTCTTGGATCTGTGTCTGGGCAGTGAGGGGGTTTGGGATGGGTGCTGAAGGATGCAAACATCATCCCTAAAGTGAGGATTTCCAGGCTTCCCACGGTCTGTGCAATGTTGTGTATACAACTGTACGGGCTGCAGCTTTTCTTTACATAAAAGATGTTGGGATTTGGAACTGGAAGAAAGCCCATATTGAAAAAAACAATTTGCTTGTGAAATCGTATTCATCTGATGTTTATAGCTCTATCAGGGTATCAGAAAATGGACCATTTCTAGTTTGAGCCTGGGTGCAAAACCGGTACTTGTCAGTCTGCCTGTACCCTCCTCAGAGCACCGTCGCACTCTCTGACCATTCAGATGGAAGCTCTGTGTGAATAACATTCACTGTTTTGTTCCCTTTCAGCTAATTTCTGAGGATTTGGAATTGGGCATAGTCTATTTTTTTTTTTTTTTTAGCTCTTGATTCTTATTTTGTGAGTGCTCTGAAATGAACTGTGAATTTTTCATGTGCATGTTGAAGCTCATGATCTTTCTGCCCAACTTCAGCAGGGAGTTTCATAGGTATTAGCAAACTGCCAAGAAAACTCTTGTGTTTACAGCAGGTCTCTATTGTAACAACAGCAGGTTCGTGAAGACTTTCATTTGGCTTCTGTATTGAGTGAGAAGCCACTGCAGGCAAGTCAAAAGAAGAAACATTCAGCCTGTATTGTTAAATATTGAAGATGTTTTGAGCCCAAATGGATTGTTGAAGGTTACATGCCCTATTTTCACATATGAAGGCAAAAAGAACTACTCATTTCTTCCCATATTATTCACCCTGACCTGTGTCTGGGGACATTTGTTGTAGGAAGGGGTTGGTTCCAGCAGCTGTGAAGAAAAAAGTAACACAGAAGGTTTGGTTTTAAACTGATCTTAGATAATAAGTGAGCAGATCTTCTTGGCCAGCTCTGTTTGAGGGTGGGTGTGGGTCCTCTGTAGATAGGAGAAAGACTCATCCATAAAGAGCTTCTAGTGATCTTGAGATCAGGCACATGTGAAAGGAGAGGTAAATGTGATAGCTGGTGATACACAGTGAAAGCAAGCCTTTTAAAGTTATTTCTGGCTCCTCCTTTTGTCCTGCTTCCTTGTCGTGTCTCCAGCCGTGTCCAGGCTTGGATTTATCCGACCTTTCTCCATCCAAATACTTGCATTTCCCAAGGACTGGCACAGCTAGGAGCTAATGCTGTTTGTATTTGATATAATAGAGATACAGAGCTGAAAGACCTGGCATTTCTGCCAGCTGGGTCCAAGCCTTCTCGCTATCTATCTTTGCAGCTGTATGTAGATGCCAGAGTGGATAGGGAAGGAGATTTGCTCATTTTTATGGTGCATTGTTGTATGTTTTATCAGCTCAAGCGAGAGAGGGAAAATGCACTCGAACGGAATACTTTGACGAACGCTATGCCAAATCTTGGCATCGCACTGTGGTTTTCCTCCACCGTTAATTAAATTCTCATGATTGTGACCAACCTCTCTGGGAGAACATTGAAGGTGCAGGCTTAAATGTGAGCTCAATCCACATAACCCGAGAATCGCAGGGCCATGGATAGCGTGTTATATGTCTATTGAAAAAAATTCTTAGCAGTGTAGTTGCTGCCTTTCCATAACTTGCCTGCTTTGGCAGGCAGTGGAAAGCCCAAGGGTGTTTCTAGCTACCTGCCCACACTTGCCATCCACCTGAATAGACGTATGTGGCCAGCTGGCTCTCAGATTGCAAGGTAAACTGTTTCTAAACTAAGGTGTGTATTGAAAGAGCTGGTTAAAATGCTGGGCTTTTTTCTTTTTAGCTTGTTAGGTCAAATATCAGGGAGAGGCAAAGTAGGTAGATCAGAGAAAGCAAGCTTTTAAATGTTTCTTAGCTCCCAGGTGGGCAGGGTAGGCATTGGCTACTTAGCTAGCCTCTTTCTTCTCAGGTGCTTAAGTGTGGGACGCAGCTCTCTGCCCTTGGCCTAAGGTAGGCCATTCAGAGTATCTCCCGTGGTACCATCTCAGTGCCCAGATGGGACCTGTTTCCTGCAAACTCCAGCGGATCGTCCCAGCTGACTGAATCTCCCCTATGGCACATACCACCGTGGCTGCAAAGGGATCGGTGTGTTTGGGGAAGAGAAACTGATTTGCATACGCTTAATTTTTCTTCTTGCAATAGCTGTGCTCTGCCAATGACGCTATAAATAAACTGGTGTGTAGGAAGGTAATATATAGTGTGTTACCGGCCGTCCTCTCTGCAGCAGGAACTGTGTAGGTACAGTGTCAGAGCGTTGCAGGGATTACAGTTTGTTTTACAAGCTGGTCAGGGAAAATAATTGACATACCTACGTGCCTGCAGCACTCTTGAGTATACAGCAGGAGAGTAGATTTCACGGCTTTAAATCCACATGCTGTGTTTTGGAAACTCATCACTGGCTCTTCAATCTTTGCAAATAGGCACAAGCAAGGACCTGATGGATTGTTTTACCAGGAGCCAGCTGTCATATATTGGCATGTCAGACTATACTCTGGTCAGCTTCCTTAAAGCCCTGCTTTCAACCAACACACACAAAATAAGCAAATCACAGAATTGCTCAGGTTGGAAAAGACCTTCAAGATCATCGAGTCCAACCTCAAAAATCAAACCAAAGTTGGCTGTACGGATAAACTCGTTTGAACTCCAAGGATAAGGGGATATAATTTGCAGAACCACCTCTGCCAGTAAGGAGTCTGAAGGAAAAAATTTGCAAATGAAGGATGCAGATAAATGGCTGAAGGGATACGTGGAAGCACAGAAGTGGGCGAGATGCTTTGGAAAGTCCTAGTACATTGCCAGTCATGTTTCCATGCTAGCCCATGGCCCGTGTTCCAAACACTGCTTGAAATTCAAAAGCAATTTTTAAGGACAGTCTTAGGTCAAATGGGAATCTTCAGTAGAATTTAGACTCCAAAACGGTTTCCACGAATGGATCCTGAGCTCCTAAAGCAGGTGGGTGCTCTGGAAATTTTTACCCCGTGGCTTTTATTATTGACACTTCTTTTGAGTTGCCAGGCAACAAAATGCTGGTTCCTTCTTCATGGCTTAGACCTATGAACTGCTGGGAACTTAAACACAGCAGTTCCCTTTGCTGAGAAGCGGCAATGCTTGATGGCACGTTTCAACTCAGGGGAGGTGTATATGACATGGAAAGTGAAGGGGCAACAAAGGAATTGGACTTTTCTTTCTAAAAATTCTTGCGGAACTGGTTTAAGATGGTGAAGGTTACCTGCCATATAGATCATCCATTCCCTCCTGGCAATGGGAGAGAGCCCTTTGGAGGCTCCTCATAGCCTGCGGGGAGGTTGAAGGCAGTGTGGGGACACAACAGTGTGCAGTCCCTACAGGGAGCTGGCAGCACAGAACCATCTCCTCTGGTGTCCATAAGCTCTTTCCTAATCCTTCAGAGCTATTGTCCAAGTCCAGACCCCTAATAGGGACTGGCTGTCCCTTCTCATTTTTCTCCATGTCTTATTTGCTCTGGTAATGCACCTGCTTTTCTATGCTTCTGGTTTAATGTCTTGGTTTTATCCCTCCCAGTTCTTCCAGGGTTTTTCCCCCAACTCCAAATCCCATCACAAAAAGAATGTAATCCTGTAATCAATAAACCTTTTTGTTTGACTGATAGGCTTTGTTCAGACAGTTTCTTCTCTTCCATAACAGAAAACTGACACAGTTATCGTTTGCTAAATGCGTGAATTATTTCCCTATTGCTCATTGCAAATATATTTTGCTGTTCTGGAAAGGCAAGTAATGTTTCAGTTTAGAAGCTTCTGTGTTCTAAGTCATAAACAAATGGAAGATTTCATATTGTAGCGGCAATGAAAAGGTACAACTGAGGAATGAAAACTCCTCTAGAAGTGAATGTATGTGTGCATGTGCCTATGTGTGGTAATAGATGGCGAAGGGAGGGGAGGTTGATTTGTAGGAGGTGATGGTTGTCGGTAGGCTCTCATGTAGCTGGTATTTAGTTTCTTAGCCCTGGATTTTATTATTTATTTTTTTTTGTAAGCTGTTTTCCAGGGAAAAGACTCAGGCAATTGCATGGTTACTCAATTCCTTCAGTAATTTTGAAATCTGTGAAGATTCTGTGTAGCTTAACTTGCTGCTTTTCTTATTCTTATGTTTTTTTCTTCTTATATGGAGCATTAACCTGCTTTAGATTCCTCAGTATGGTGAGGTGGTGGAGTCGCCATCCCTTGCGGTGTTTAAGAAAGGATTGGATGTGGCATTTAGTGACATGCTCTAGCTAGGTGGTGTGGTGTCAGGTCTTAGGCTGGACTTGATGATCTCA
>JAAGNO010004831.1:59824-74317 GCA_033439905.1 Ceryle rudis | reverse complement strand
TGGGGAGCCCAGAACTGGACACAACACTCCAGATGTGGTCTCACTAGGGCAGAGTAGAGGGGGAGGAGAACCTCCCTCGACCTGTTGGACACACTCTTCTTAATGCACCCCTGGCTGCCATTGGCCTTCCTGGCCACAAGGGCCCATTGCTGTCACATGGGGAACTTGCTGTCCACCAGGACTCCAAGCTCTTTCTCCGTAGTGCTGCTTCCCAGCAGGACAACCCCTCACCTGTACTGGTGCCTGGTGTTATTCCTCCCCAGATGCAGGACTCTACACTTGTCCTGACTGAACTTCATGAGGTTATTCCATCAATAAAGGGAAGTGTACCACTGTCAGGAAACATCATCATCTTGGAATTCAAAGGATCTTTCAGGTCTGTGCAAAAAATCTAACATATCAGAAAAATTGTTTCCTTCATATAAATCTGCCAAAGTAAATTAGTGCAATTAGTGTGACGAGTACAGAATTGGTTTCGCTGAAGTTGCCACTGGGATTGCGATGACTAGAACGGAGAACTACCTCCTATAAAGAAGGTCACAAGTCTGAGACTCCAAATCCTGCTGGGGATCAGGGAACACCACCGCAAACATTTCCCTGTCACATGCTCAGGGAAACTCAGCCCCGTTCTTCAAATGTATTTGTCATACTTTATTCTTGCACTCTATTAATCAAAAACATCAGTCATAAAATCATCATCATCACATTGTTGTGCAATTAACTAAGTTTAGATAATTTGCGTAATGACTCCTATATTATTTAAGTATTCTTACCACAGGAGATACGTGAACAGTCAATTTCCTGCTGAATGTTTAATACATTTCTAATAGGTTGTTTATGCAGTTTTTGATGGCACACTAAATCATGCGATATTTAACTGTGGCACTAAGATTGATTCAGCTTTGCAGTGGGAGTAGGAAACTGAATTCACGCGACTGTCACCAACGGCTGAAAAATGCCTACGTGAAGATGTAATGCAGCCGTGCTGGAACTGAGGAGAATGTGGAATCTCTTCCTATAAAACTGTGATCTGCTAGGATAAAGCAACTTCCAGGATGAAGATATTAAGGCATGGCCAGGATTCTGAAGTGCTGCTGTTTATTTCTGGGTTTTTTTTTTTCCCACCCACAACTCCTGTCTGTCCATTTTGGGATCACAGAATAGTTTGGGTTGGAAGGGACTTCCATCGCTCTTCTCAGCGATGTCCAATGACAGGACGAGGGGCAATGGGTGCAAACTGGAGCACAGGAGATTCCAAAGAAATTTAAGGAAGAATTTTTTCATGGTGAGGGTGACAGAGCCTGGAAGAGGCTGCCCAGGGAGGCTGTGGAGTCTCCTGCTCTGGAGACTTTCCAGCCCCCCCTGGATCTGTTCCTGTGTGACCTGTACTAGGTGACACTGCTCTGGCAGGGGGGTTGGACTCGATGATCTTTTGAGGTCCCTTCCAACCCCTACCATTCTATGATTCCATGATTCTGTGCCCTTTAAAGGTGATCAAGTCCAACCCCCCTGCAGTGAGCAGGGACATCCTCAACTAAATAATGTTGCTCAGAGTCCCATCTAACCTAACCCTGAATGTTTCTGGGGATGGGGCATTGACCACCTCACTGGGCAACCTGGGCTGGTTTTTCACCACCATCATTATAAGAAAATTCTTCTTTATATCTACTCTAAATCTCCCCTCTTTTAGTTTAAAACTATTAGCCCTTGTTGTACTGCCACATGCCCTGATAAAAGGCCTGTCCCCATCTTTCTCATAGACCCTCTTTAAGTACTGAAAGGCTGTGATAAGGTCTCCCTGGAGCCTTCTCTTCTCCAGGCTGAACAAACCCATCTCTCTCAGTCTTACTTCACAGCAGAGGTGCTCCAGCCCTCTGATCATTCTTGTGGCCTCCTCTGGACCTGCTCCAACAGGTCCATGTCTTTCTTGTGCTGAGGACTCCAGAGCTGGATACAGTGCTGCAGGTGGGGAACAAAGGAGAAGAATCACCTCCCTCAACTTGCTGGCCATGTTTCTTTTACTGCAGCCCAGGGTGAGACTGGCCTTCTGGGCTGCAAGTGCACATTGCCAGCTCACGTCCAGCTTTCCATTTCCCAGCATCCCCAAGTCCTTCTCGGCAGGGCTGTTCTCCACCCCTTCATCCTCCAGCCTGTACTAATACCAGGATTGCCCAACCCAGTTGCAGCACCTTGTGCTTGGCCTTGTTGAACCTCATGAGGTTTACATAGGCCCACTTCTCAAGCTTGTCCGTGTCCCTCTAGATGGCATCCCATCCCTCAGGCGTGTCAAACAGATCACTCAGCCTGGCATTGTCTGCAAACTTGCTGAGTGTGCACTATGATGTTGATGAAGATATTAAACAGCACTGGTCCCAGTGCAGACCCCTGAGGGACACTATTTGTCACCAGTCTCCATCTGGATATTGAGCTCTTGACCATTACTTTCTATTTTCTGCAAACCAAGCTTTTGACCACATCTCAGATAAGGTACACGTATCTGTTAGTATAAAAAATAAAAATAATTTTAAAAAATCAGTTCTGTGCTACTTGGCACCTCCCACAAATTCATGCCAGGGCCTTTAGCTACCTCTGCCTCATCTGGGTAGTCGGAAGCAGCGAAGACTAGGCACCAGGATTAGTGTCAACCACCACCACAAACAGCAAGTGGCACTTCACATGGAGCCCTCTCTGTGCAGGAAAACTACCAGTTGCCTGCCGCGTCACCCTGCACGCTGCCCTAACCTGACTGCCATCCAGGTAGGGACACTGGGTATCCCAGCACAAACTTTTGCCTTGAGCTCAACAGTGGTCCTGCTCGGCTCCAGATAAACGTGAGCAGAAGTCATCTGTGTCTTCTTCATGCCACATTAGCTGGTAAATCCTGGGTGACCTTGGAAATTGCTGGATGGGTATGGGCTGGTGAACAGGCTGATGACACCAGGCAGATGTGTTCTCCATCTCTCTCACTGCCTTGCTGCTCAAAGGGATTTTGCTGCCTTCCATCACCAGTGTCTGTCACCCTACAGTGCGGCTTGCTCCCAGGCGACATCCCAAGCAGACAGAAGCCCAGCCACTTAGCTAGAAGCCTCCAACTTGCACTTCTTCCATCTTTCCATCCTGATTATATTAGGAGCTCAGTCCCCCAGTAGTTTCCAAGAACCACTTCTGTTTGCCTCTAGTTCTCTGCACGTCCTCTGAAGAAAGCCCAAGCCCTTCTCAGAATGAAGGATTTCCTTATGCAGCAATGCCCTGGACACACCTCACTGTTTATGTGCTGCAGCTAAACACAGCTACCCACTTGAGCAAGCATCACATCCTGAGAGATACTGAGGTACCAAACTGTTGCCTATTTAATGCCTGAATATCTTAAGAAAAACCAAACCCAACCAAAACAACAACCTACCCCTAACTACCAGGGCACAGATATTAAGCTGCACAGCTACTACTCCTACTGATGTGACGAGGAGCTCTGCACAGTGACGTCCTCCCTCCTCTACTGGCACGTGTTGTATTTCTCTCCTAAGGAGCTCAATTGAAAACATCAGTCATCCCCTGCTACAGAAAAACTTTGACACTCTAGGTTTAGAGAATGCACAGAGAGAGTCTATAATAATTTATTCATTTGTATTTCTTTTATTTTTAATCCTTTGATTTCTGAGAATCACCAGCTAGAATTCCTGGCACAATAATTATAAATACTTCATGATAGCGTACGGATGTAAATATTCTATTTGAAGTTTTGATGAGAGTCTGTGATGAAATGTTTGCTCATTGTTTTTATTCATCTGGGGACTTTGATGCCACGGTAATTTTCAGAGGATAAGCCTTCTGCATTTCCACATTACTTACCACTTTCCTCGTTACTTTTCATTTGCTTTCTCAGCTCGGAGTGCCATCTCCCAGCAGAAAATGCCACCGATGGTTTTAATGTGGCATACGTTTAAGAACTAGAAGGAACAGAAGTAGGTTGAGCCAGACAAAGAACATACACTTGGCAAGGAGGCACACATATGAAAGCTTCTTGCAGCACTAGCAACATCAGGCAGATGACAAGCTGAAAGCTACTTCTGACGGGCAGAGAAGGCTGTAAAGTGCGAGAGCGCAAGGTAGTCCCCTCTGTGCACATCTCCCTGAGAGGAAAACAAACAACTTCCAAGACCAAACTGCTGTTTAGCCCTGAACAATTCACCACAAAAGTTATAGTTCCGTGTCCTCTATTTTATCTGCTAGTCTCTAGAGGCTGGGTGACAGGGTTCTTCACCACACCATCCAAGATGTAGAAGGCAAGGACAGGGACTGGGAGAATGAAAATTCACCCGCTGTAAGAGAGGTCCAGGTTCCTGACCATCTAATGACCCTGAAGGTGCACAAGTCCATGGGACCGGATGAGATCCATCCATGGGTCCTGAGAGAACTAGTGGACAAAGTTGCAAAGCCACTTTCCACCACATCTGAAAAGTCACGGAGGTCTGGTGAAGTTCCCACGAACTGGACAAGGGGAATCGTCACCCTCATTTTCAAAAAGGGAGATAAGGAAGACCGGGGAGCTACAAGCTAGTCAGCGTCACCTCTCTGCCTGGCAAGATAATGGAGCAGATCCTCCTGAAGACTCTGCTAGGGCACATGGAAAACAAGGAGGTGGTTGGTGGCAAATCCTGCCCTACAGATTGGTGGCTTTTTGTGATGGGGGCATGGCATCGGTTGGTAAGGGAAGGGCAACTGACGTCATCTACCTGGACTTGTGCAAAGCATTGTTGTGCTCTGCCAGGGGGGTTGGACTCGATGATCTCCAGAGGTCCCTCCCAACCCCTAACGTTCTATCACTCTACGATCTTAGACTAGAAAAGCACAGCAGAAGAGTGCAAAACCAACAGCCAGGCAAATGCAGTCTGGGGTGAGTTAGAGAACATGAGATGAACAACCATATACAGTACCGTACACAGAATGTAAACCCCGGTCCATTTGTCACTGAAAAATGCAGGTGGCAGTTAACTCCACAGCATAAAGCTTGTAATTCAAAGACACAAGAGACTCGTGTTTTAGAGATAAGCCCATCGGCACAGCTAAGAAATACGCCATCTAACCCAGAGCAGGCGATGCTCAGTAGATGCAGCTCAGCGAGAAAGCAGCAGAGATCAGATGGGCAAGGACAGTACCATTACAGACTGAGTCGGTTCTGGTTCTGCTGGTCTGCATGTAACAGCTGAAACTGAACCAGAAAGGCGACTTCTCTGTAAATCAGGAAATGCAGCGACTGACTTGCACACATAGTAGCCTATCTTCTTTCAGAAGCAGCCTTTTGATAGGGTGCTGTTAATGTCTGGAGATTAACTGCACAGTTGAAACGCAAGCCTGAAGTGCCTTTTCTTCCCCACACCATATTATCAGCTCTTCATCAGGCCCCTAAGCAATCTCTGCAGATCCTACAAGCCAATGTGCTGAAGTAGGTAACCTGGACGTATCAGGGAAACGGGCTTCTGCAGTAGTAATATCAAAAACATTGGCAGTGACAAGCTGTAGTGGAAGGAAATGTTATCTTAAATAAGCGCGATGATGACAGGGATTTCAGGAAAAGAAAACTGAACTCCATTTCATTTCAGCTCCTCAAACATCACGTCAGCGATTCTGAGGCAGAGACTCGAGTGTAGCTGTAACTAGGTTATCTTTCCTCCCACAGTTAGAGCTTTTATTACAATTGTCACCTGAACTTAGAAGTTGGTATTTACATTTTACTCAGTGCTTGAGATTTGTTTACAGCACTGGCATTTTCACTCCAAGTTCCATAAAATATGAAGACAGAAAGAGATGGTGTACAACCAACTACAGAAACTTTCAAGCAGTCCATGTAAGCTCCACAAAAAGGCAGCTAAAGTTGTCAGGGTTCGAATGTTCACAGAAAGAAAGATGACAAGAAACAGCTTTGCTCATCTCGTGAATTAATATCTCCTTCTCCCCGAACGGATCCACCTCAAATGTGCTTTTTAGGTTTAACTCAAGAAAACGCACCTGTCATTTTTTTTACACTTCAGTAATAAAACCAGTTCCTCCTTTGAAGTCTCCATTAGCATGTATTATATCTATTTCCAGCACGATAGCGGTGCTGACATTTTTAGATTGTCATGATTATGAATGTCAAGCTCAGAAAGAAGTTAAAACCACAATGAGTTGATTCCTTTTGAAAACATTCTTCAAAACTAAAAGGCAGAGGAATTCTGATGAGGACGGTGATAAACCGGTCAAATCTTGAGCGGGGTAAGAAGCATTATGCAAAATGGCAAAGGGAAAATGATATAAAAAGACCTTTCAAATCATAGACCAGACTGTGGCCAGTGAATTTCTTATGGGCTGATGGCTTTCTGTGCGAGTCGGGAAGACTGCACGTGCAATCCCATCCGCACAAGGGATGGAAAAACCAGAGGCAGTCTTCCTTAGAAAGTACCTGACTCACTGGACCTTCCCGTCGTTCACAGCACTGGCGGTACAGCCCGCATCCAGAGAAGCCTCATTCAAGACATTTTCCATCGCCCCACTTGTAAACAGGTTCTTCAATGGGAACGTGCAGACACACTTACGTACGGACACGAACCTCTCCCATTCCTGAGGCACACCTACTCGTTCACGTATTTCATCTCCCGGAGCAGGCAAAAACACCGCTACTGGGTTTTCAAGTCGTTACCACTGCAACTGAGCTTTTTCCATTTCAGCATTAATAACAAAATAAATAAATAAAGAGAAATGGTAATGGAGTACATTCTAACTTTCACCCCTTTAAAAAATACCTTCTACTCATCTGTTAGGTCTTGATATATCCCAGTCAAATTAAGCAGAGGCTGGCAACCACATATGGCAATCTGATTAATGACATAATATGATTTATGGGCTTCATTTTAGTACACCGGGTCATTCGGATTTTTCTTTAATGTATTCCTACAGATGTGAATGAGCACCACATTAAATCCTGCCTCAGATAAAAATCTCCCATTGAGATTGAAATGACTGAACATTTTCATTTAATGGGGATTGTGTAGGGATTTGGGTTGGGTTGGGGTTTTTTTTATGCAGCCCAAGTGCCATCTAAAGGAATTTTCAGACAAATTGATACTAGCAAAGACTAGACATTTTAAAGATGCTAAATGGCTATTAAAGTGCACATGTAGGCGCATGAAACCTTTAGAAGATCCAGACCTTTTCAGATTTGGAAGTTCTCTGGGGCTACACCAGTGTGCCCCCAAAGTCCACCGACACCAGTTTACCACAGCTGAGGTTCTGATGGAGGCATCTGAACATTTGCATGAGCAGCAGAACCAAGTAACATGCATGTCAGGGAAAGATGTGATTCCAAATCACTCTGCATCGAGATCAACTGTCAAAGGCATGGAGGCAGAACCGCAGTTTCTCTGCAACTCTTTCTCCTTACAGCAGGCATTAACTGCACAAGAAACCACACGATCCCTCTCCATCCCTCACTGCTTTCAGCAACTGCTTGTACTACACACATGGAGGAACCTGTCTGGATTGAATCAGATGCTTCTTTGTACCATTGGCTGCCTGGAATGTTGAGGAACGATCAATTACAAGACATAACTGAGGGTAAGGTAGCTAGTTTTGCCATGAGATACTGTCCAGAATATCTTGGTTTGTTTTGAAAGTATTTTTACTTTTAACAATTCTGCAAAACTGAATGAGAGGAAATTGTTTTCCAGTCCTTAACACAGCTCAAAACTTGGAGCATTCTGCTGGCCCTAATGCTGCTTCTCCTACCAGACGATGAACAGAATCAGGCTGTTACTGATAGCTTGGAAAATCCAGCTCACTAATGACTACTTGATTCATTCAGCTTCTTTCGCATTACAACACTTTCAGAACTAATATGAGAAAGTGAGCTAAGAAGAGAGAATAAAAACATCATTAAAATATTTGCTGGAAATCTGAAAATGTTCAACAAGCCTCTATAACCGGGGGATGGAGGGAGGCAACAGGCTAAAATGCAACCAGAGGATTTAACTGACACATTTTTTCAAGAAATATGTGTTTTGATCAACTGCAGATATTTCTATTTTAAAGAAAAACGATGTCACAATATCCTTGTATTATCCCCGCAAAAGCTTTTTGTTATCTCTACCTCTTCTCCTTGTAGTTTTAGGCCACGTTTAGACCTATCTGACACTAAAGACAATTCAATTCATTAGGCTTAATTAAAAGGGATTGGAGTGAGGGATTAGTTTATTGCTTAAGTGTACACAGTCATTATTGCTGATGTTAAGGAGGATATTTAATCGCTAAGAGACTCCTATCGCACTACGGCGGTGGCACTGGCACCAGATTACCAAAATTTTGTCCTCAGGGCTCATCAGCATCCCACGATTATTTTATTTTTTATTTTCACTCTGTTTCTTTCTACATTTTTACTTTCCATTGCTTTGTGGACCAAGAGAAAAGAAGGGAGCTGGGCTGGTTTCCTCATTTCATTGGGGAAAACCAGCAAACGCCAAGACGCGAGCAAGTCTCCAAAGACAGCAGTTTGGCTTGGGACTTCAAACTCCCTCAAGTCCAAAGAGGCAACTCAAGGAAAAGTCAAAACTGACTCAATGTTAGTGATCAGAAAAGGAAACTAGAACAGCTTTAATGATGATAATAATGATGATAAAATAGAATATATACAAATATATACAAAACCAAATGGAACCCAACCCCCTGATGGCAATTCCGTCACTGTCACCACTGGTGCTGTGGAGCAGGTACTGGGAGAGTCCCAGCCTGGGCCCAGCAGCAGACGGGAGCTGTGTTCAGGAGCTGGATTCTGGTGCTGGATTCAGGAACACGGGATAGAAGGCAGAATGGACAAAGTCCTCCTTGGATGTTCCAAGGAAGCAGTCCAAGAGGGGAGAAGAGCCCGTGGAAAAGCCCTATAGACCCTTCGGATCCCTCATCTTTATATACCCAATATGATGTACATGGGATGGAATCCCTGGCTGGTCAGTTTGGGGTCACCTGCCCTGTCCACCCCTCCCTGCAGGTGCCACCTTTCACTTTCCTGCACCCCCCAGTGTGGTGCACAAGCCCCAGCAGTGGCCTTGGTCTGCACCCCAACCCTTGGTAGTGACTCTAAACACGGGGTGTTCTCACTGCCGGGAGCAGACACTGTCCGTAGAAACAGGCTGCTGACTTCAGAAAGTGCAGCCAGTTACAAGTACTGAACGGAAAACCAAAATCACTGAACAGAACTAGCTCTGCTTTCACTCAAACCAGGACAGATTGCACGGCTTCCCCGTGGCCAACTAACAAAGGATGGAGGTCTGGTAGGGGGTTGTGGATGGTGCTACTGCAGACTGCCGTGGCTTGGGCATGTACCTCTGGATATTTGTATGTGGCCTCAGTCACCTTCTGGAACTTTTTTCTTTTTTTTTGTGTCTGTCACCACTTCTGCACTGTTCCCGTACTGTTCAAGTGCCCACGTTTTGTTTAAAGATGCTTGACCAGAAGGTTGGTTACTTTGGGTGTGTAGAGGGGTGATCAGAAGGAACAGCTGTCTGCGGATGAGGCTTTCCTTTGTATTACCTCTCATCGTGTCATCTCAGCAGGAATCTCTGCTCCCTTTGATATTTTTAAGGACAAGTTGATAAGCTGCATGTGCTGGGAGGTGATAGATGCTTCAGACTGCTCATATCCCACCGCTCTGAGCTGGGATGGCTGTTTGCCAAGTTGGGGCAGTCGATCTTTGCTGACCTGTGTGCAGAGACTTGGGTAATGACCGTGTCAGCTAGGAGATGATGCGTCCTTGCAGCTCCCTTTGACCAGAGGCGGGATTCGTAAGAGGTGGTCATTCCCATCTACCTGCTGTGGTTGTGGAAGTTACCCCGGGGTTATAGGTAGCGTACTTACCTGAGCAGGATGCTCAGCCTCCGTGAGAAGTGTGTGAATCAGTGAGGTTCCTTTCCACGTCTGGAAAGCTTTGGCTTTGTTCGGGGATTTAACAGCAGCTTTGCCCGAGTCCCCGCATACAGCGTGTGGGTAACGCCTTGTGCCAGTGCACTTCTCTCTAATCTCAGTCTGTGGGTCTGTTCTGCAGCCTTTTCCAATGAACATTTGACCTTTTGGTGTTGACTTTGGATGCGATATATGTGATTTATCCACAAATTCCTTGCGCTGTGCTTTTTTTCCTAACGGGTGATCGAGATCAGCGGTAGGAACAATTAAGTGTAATATGTATGCAAAATACGTATGAATGCAGGACAATAGTCATCTGAACTGAGGTCCCCTTCGTGGCAAAAAAGGGTACGTGTACCTAATTAAATGTTGAAAAATCCATAGTATTGTCATGTGAGCTCCATGATGGAGTTCCTAGTCTTCAGCTTCATGAAGAAACACAGAAAATTAACTCTACCTTTTCTTGTACTGTAATATTCCTTCATTAAATTCCATTGTATAAAGCTTATTTTTTATACTGGTAAAGTAATAAAGGCATAAATATACTTCTGAAACCACTGTCTCAGGTAAAGATTGTTTATTCCCTCAAAAGAGACGTGTGGTTTACTTTAATTCTGAAAGAGCAGATGTGGCTCCATTAAAGGAGTTCCCCGAACAATAATTAATAAAAATATTGCCGCTAAATACGCCTGGCATATTGTTTATAATAATAATAATATAAACCCATACAATTGATGGAAACGAGAACGCAGTAAGTGTCCTTGCCTCCTCCTGCCTCCCCCAGCTGCAAAGGACTTCACTAGGTCGTTGAGTTTTTGGGCTGAATCCTTAAACACCGATAGCTCATCTTGCTGGGAACAGTCAGCGTGTTCCTGATAACAGTAACAGAAGAAGGATTTCTAGTTGTGCTTGTCTGATGCTCTGGAGTTAATCTGAAGGCACTGTGTAATAAGGTGCTCCTGAGTCAAAAGAAATCCTAAGGAAGGGAGCTTTTTTTTTTAAGTGGTTCCTCCCCAGCAGAGCACATCACCGGCCTTTCACGCAGCAGTTCCTTGTTCCTTAGAGGAGATTTTGAGAGCTGCAAATAATAAATGAAATTCCTCAAAGTATGACGGGAAGAGAATGGTGAGTGTACTCCCTTGGATGTTATCTTGGGTCAAATTGTAGAAACATCCAGCTGCAGTGCACTCCTGTTGGACATCCAGCGGTAGGGTGTTCTGAAGTTTGGTAACCATTTTTACTGTAACTTTGCTCCTCATCGTTCCTTGCAAAGAGATTTCCCATCTGGCAGGGCAGCTAAATGGGACACGTTAACGCGCTGATGGCCAAATGAACGATGTTGTAGGAAAGGTATGTTCTCTGTCAACAACTGAATAGCAAATTCGTGTTGTCATAACCACTAAACCAGGTCCATCATTCTAGAATGTTAGGTCGATGGCTGGACTTGATGATCTTGGAGGTCTTTTCCAACCTTAATGGTTGTGTGATGCTGGAATATATTTTCCTCTGTTGGCCACTAAGAAGAATTACAAGTTGGTCTTTATCCTTTTTCTGGTTGTCCTTTTCTCCTCTCTCTGGGCTTGTGCTATTAAAGAGAAAAGGAAGACTGGGTAGTTGATTTCATGTCTCTATTTTTAATTTCTCTGGCTGTAATTACTGCTTTCAGTAATTTCAGTTTTGCTCCTTCACGTTTACATGGCACGTGATCTGAGCCCGGCAGCATCTGTACGCTGGTCAGCTCTGGAAAGAGCGTGCTGGGGTTTAGCTTCCCTAGAAGCATGAATCTTCACTGGGAGGGTAACGGGAGGAAATCTGGTGGTGCTGGGAAGCTTTGATGCTCCCCTGGGGAGGAAAAGCACTTTCAAAGAGAGTTCAAGCTCCACACACAACCATTAACAATGCAGCCTATTAAAGGGCTAGCAATCAGCCTACCCAGCAGATACCCAGATTGAATTCTTGCCGCTTGTCACGTAACCAGAGATGAAAGTATTTTCTAGTGACTCTGGTAAAGTAAATGCGATCATAATGACAATTCTGAGTGAGCCTCATCCAGATGTTGCAGACTTCTTGCTGTGGTATTTATTCATAAATCTTGTTAAAATATAATCAGAGAGAACATGTCTTGATAATAACCAGCAAAACTCTGCGACAATCTTCATGTAAATGCGATAATAATCCTAATGTGTTGAGACACAGCTTGTGCAACTTAACTTCTTCCAAGTGAAAGGGGACATGTAAGTTCCCCTGTGTACAAAGGACTGGATTGTGCCCTGTGTGTGTGTGTGCACGGACTGGGACTCCTCCGATACTGAAACTGATAAAGATTTTCATGTGTATTAACCTATATGTGCGCTCATAGCTTGCTCCTCTTGCTCGTCCTGTACAACTGCTGTTACCTGATCGTGGTGCAGAGCACCATTTCATTCAAGACCCTGCTTCTGTAACACAAGTAGAGAAGAATATGAAGATGAAACGGAGTACATGTGGACAACCTACAGGACAAACCAGTTTGTATAGACTAGAATATCACCATTCTTCTTCGAACACTTGACTGCAGCCACAGCAGCTTTTCATTTCCCTCTGGTGAGCTGTATTTCAAGAGGAAAAAAATACTTTAATACTGCTTTTCCCTCTAAATAATCTGCTGCCCTGCTATAGGAATGCTACTCAGTTACCACTGGGAGAAAATGGTTCTGAGCTAATGATTCTGTTAGGATGTGCTGCCACAGATAAAACTGTGAAGCTTTAAGACCATTTGTGAATGCCAGAAAGAAACAACTTAGCTTAGAAATTGTGACATTGTGTGTCAGGTACAATTTGTAATGAGAGAGAGCACAGGGATAATTGTTGAGTTTACTCTCAACATTATAGCTGGATGAGCTTTTCAGGGACAGATGTACTACAACAAAGTGTTGAAGGTATCAACAAGTTAAGACATGACTGGCCAAATGTATCTGGGCAAGTTGAGGAGCACTCGCGCAAGCTGGATGGAAGAAGGCTAAGCACACTTGACTTGCAGTAGCTTGTTTGTGCCCGTAGTGAGAGAAGCTGAAGACTCCTGCTAAAAAATTGGAGCAAACTGGATAGAAACAAATTCTCACCCTGCAGGACAGAACCACAGAGCTGAGGCTTGTAAATTGTAAATTGATTCTCTAAGCCACAGCCGTGCAAGCCCAAGGGCTTTACCTTTCAGTAACAGTATGAGGATGGTTCCCTGGGACCCAGGTATGCTCCGATTGCTTTGTCCCGTACCAGAGGCTTTCCTGTCTATGTCTGACCACTGGCAGGTGCTTCCACCTCTCCCATCACTACCGAATGGGGCTACACAGCTTCTGGGCTGGCACAGACACCCGCTGTTTTCATACTGCGGAGCAGTGTGCAGAAGAGGTGTGTAACTGTTGTTCTTCTGCCTGGGTTTAAGGATTTTTACGTCCTGTCTTGATGCCAGCCAGGTATTAGAGAGTTCTCTTCAATTCCAGTTAGGTGAAAGTGAAAATGGAAATAAAAGAACATAAAACAAGCAAAAATCCGTCTTGCAAATAAGATCCAAGTTACAAATTCCTAAAGAAATTATAGATGAAGGAATGAGAGAAATCCATGCTTGAGAGAAATTCACTGATCTACAAAGCGTGTCTCTCCTTCTGCTCAAGAGTTGTCCTCAACTCTTCTCTCGTGAGAGATTGTATCCTCCTGCATGCCCTACGGCAAGACTTGCTTTATGCAGAGAGGTCTGGGAAGAGGATCCGAGCTCTTAACACCTGACAACACGTACTCCTTCAGAGGTTCCTTTCAGTCATCCTATTTTCCCCTCCAAAAATGCATTTATCTTTGAGTTATTCGGGGAACACGCTTCTAACTTCTGCTGGTAAAAGGACTCGCTCACTTGTTTGAAGATGCAGGTGCTGCTTTTGCAGACTGGATGACATGTCCTGTCCTGTCCTGGACTGGCCTAGGGGTCATTCCTTAACTCCGAGAGTTATTTTCAGCCCCCTCACTCCCACAGTGAGCCAATTTGTATGCTTCAGTGTGAGGTGTCTCCATCCACTAAGCCTGTCTTTCTTCATGCACAAACTGATGTAAAATGTATGTAGCTCATTTCTTTTCTTTTGAGAGCCGATGCTTTGAGTGAAAAATAGTTTTGGAGTGATTGACTCTTCAAATCAATCTTAGGTACTGTAACACGCAGAACTGAGCTCATAGGTTTCTTTGTCCTTGCAAACCACCCTGTGAGGAGGGAAAGTGCTATTGTCTGTATTATACCCAGCAAGCCACAGTGTGAAGAGGCTTGGGAGGAGATTTCTTCAAGGATTTCAGCAGTCAATATTGTTTAAGTGCCACTCTGTGGTTAAATCAGTGTGCAGGCCACAAGCCATCTTAAAGAATCATGGAATTATTATGGCTGGAAAGGACCTCTGGGATCAACAAGTCCAACCTTCATCCTCACGTTTCCCTAACAACTAGACCAGAGCCTCAAGTGCTACATCTATGTGTTTTTTAAACCCCTCCAGGGATGGTGACTCCACCACCTCCCTGGGCAGCCTGGTCCAGTGCCCAGCCACTCTCTCA
>JAAGNO010004831.1:23130-35520 GCA_033439905.1 Ceryle rudis | reverse complement strand
AGACCTTCTTGCTCTCTGCAGCTGCCTGAAAGGAGGTTGGAGTGAGGTGGGTGTTGGTCTCTCCTCACAAGTCACAGCTAATAGGACAAGAAGAAAGTTGAACCAGGTGGGGATTAGGTTGGACATGAGGAAAAACTTCTCTGCTGAAAGGCTTATCAAAGGCTGGAACAGGTTGCCCAGGGAAGTGGTTGAGTTGCTGTCCCTGGAGGTACTTAAAAGCCATCCAGATGTGGTGCTCAAGGATATGGTGTAGTAGTGGCCCTGGTAGAGTGAGATAATGGTGGGACTTGATCTTAAAGGTCTTTCCCAACCTTAGTGGTTCTGTGGCTCTGTATTTGTTTCAGCTAGCTGGAGTTCCACACTGTGCTGAGCAGGACAGATCTCTGCTTGGTGGCTTGAGAGCGATGAGGCCATTTTCCAGCAACTGTCTCAATTCCTAGAAGACCAAACCCTTAACAGAAACATGAAATGCAAAAGAGTTTGCCCCTGTTTTGTCCCCTGGCAAGTGTAGCACCTTGTTATGTACTTTTGTAAATATCTAGGAGAAGTTAAAAACCCAAACTTGTAAAACGCATTGAAGTAGCACCCTCCTGCTCTGCTGCAGGGGAATACATCATAGATTCATTAAGAAGCAGATGCTGTCCACACAACCCAATTACTACACTACCTCTGCACTTGAGGCCGTGGTGTACTGAGATAGGGTCATAGGGCAGATTTTAATGAATTAGCTAAAAAAAAAACCCTCCTTTTACTCCTCTCTTCTAAATACCATACAGTTGTTGAATCCAGTCCTCTCTATTTTTGCTTTTAAAATCTTAGAAGATAGAAAGTTTTTCTCCAAGAGCACTAGTTGTACTTTTTTTTCCCCCTCTTAAAAGGATGATAAAATGTTCCGTCTGTTCACATGCTGAATTATCATAGACATTTTTCAAAAATAATTATGATCTGTGGAACACTTTATTCTTAATTAACAAAATAAATGAGACTTGCTGCTATTAACTGCCAACACATTTTGATGTGGGAAAAATTGATTATCTTTGCTACAGGAGATGAACGGGTCAGATTGTCAGCTGAGATAAGGTGTCAGAACTCCAGCTGTTTCTCTTGTCCCTAGTTTGGTCTTTATACTAAAAGAATTTTAAAAGAACCATTTAAAAAGAAATGTTCTGTGATCCAGCAGATGAGAGAGCAGAAGCTACTCTGGTTTGCTCTGTTGCATAAGCCTGAGCAAGCTCCTTTAACCTCTCACTGCCTGGGGTTTCCCCACAGCGCCTAATCCTCTCATCTAATTAGGCAGAACTCTTTCTGGGCAGAGTTTTTGGTGCACTTTGTAGGATGGTCCATCACACACTGTGCGTATCTAGGCATCAGCATTCCTGCAGGCTGGGATTGACCACGGTCATTCCAGAAACGGGGAGTTGTCTCCTCAGGGAGATGAATGATGAGGGATAACCAGGAAGAGCAGAAGGTAAATAGTCCATCCTCTGTATGAGGACAGCTTACGGTTTGGGGGCTTCAGGGTTTAGTGAGGTGTTTACTGTAACTAAGACTGTTTAGCACCATCTGCAACTGAAATTGGTTTGGAGATGAAGAGGCTGTTTGGGTTGGTCACTTAGTCTGCCACCCAAGTGTCCAGCAAGGAGTGGTCATCAACAGCCTACTTCAGCTGTCTGAAGCATTTCCACTTGCTGCCTTGCTTGCAACCATGCAAATTATAACCCCACCCAAACTGTTTCTCCATGCTGATTCTGAAGATTAATTGTCCCATCCACTAAATATATGCACCTAAAATTACATCTGCTAAATATATGCACCTAAAATTGACCTTATTTTACTTTCTGTTCTTCTCACTTCAGTTCCAGTTATGGGTGATGTTATGACTTTCCAGAGGGATTAAAAAACTCTTCTATTTCAGGTTATTTGCTTCCTATATTGGCACTCAGACATCATGATCAATTTACTTTACATACTACCTGGTATTTTACCAGTTTATTATTCCTGGAATGTGCTTGATGAAGAGAACTGCCAATATAGGGTGTCTATGTGCAGAACGGATTGATGAAACTTTTAATGGTTCCTAGAGTCTGTCTCCGTTGCCTGATGGCAGAATTTATTTCCTTATCTTTCAAAGATCCCTTGTTAGGTGCATATTGCACTCTGCAGCATCCCAGCGCTGTAGATTCATGTGGGAGTGAATTCGAAAAGATCATCTCCTTTCTTTATTTTTTCTTTTAAGTGGAGAGAATTAAATCAGAGTACTTTTTAAGTGTGCATCTTAGCATTTTCTCTTTTTTTTGCACTTAGAGGAGAGTATTCTGAGTTATTAGATGGGTCCCAGGGACTCCTTCGGATCACGCAGCAGGGCTGGATACGCCTTTGTTCGATACGCTGTCAGCTCAGAGTTGTAACAGCTTCCGTGGCTGGAGGAGGGAGGGAGGGACGGAGGCAGGAGAAACGGGTCCTGTTTTATAGAGTATAAATGAATTACTCTTTCCCAAAGGAATTAAGAAAGGCTTAAAGTTGAAGAGGTGCAAAGCTGTAGGAAGGATAAATGTGATTAGATCAAGCACTGGCACACATCTTGAGTCAGATCCTTTCTGAGGTTAAGGTTTTACACAGCCTCCAAGGGTCTGCTGAATTCATGCAGAATCTACAGCCCCTGGCAAGTAACTTAAGGAAGGTATTTGCTCTTAAACAAGGGTTAAGAGGTCATATTTGACTAAGGGTTGGCCTCTGGTGCAGCTCTCAGGTAGGTGTTTGTAAGCTGTGAGCACCTTGCAGGAAAAAAGGACCATTCCAAAGAGTAGTGCCCCATTAACCAGGAGAAGGATGTGTGATCGTAATGCAGTGATGAGGCTACACAATTATTCTTCCTCAGTTGCTTGCAACTTTTTGTAATGCATTTGCCTGCTCTGGTGGTTGTGCTGATTCGTAACCTGCAGCACCACGTGGGCTTCATGCTATAGTGGGAAACCATCCCTTAAACACTAACTAATTGTGTTCATGTATTTCTCTGGAGGATCTGCCATAGGCCCACTGAGCTGCTTGGCATCTGGCTATACCAGTTCTGCCTTGTTTTCCCTGTAGACACCTCTGAGCTGGTATAGAAACATCCAAATTGGAATTAAACTCACTGGGAAGAGATGGTGTTTCATCTTGGGAATTCCAGCTTGGCCTGTAGTGTGGGTACACCAGCCTTACCAACCCTGTGCACAAGCATTAACACCACGTCGGTGAGGTTTGTGTCTTCCTACATCTTCACAACAGCTTGTTTGGTTCCGCAGATTCCCCTGGTCCTCTTAATTCAAAATGAGATTGAATCTTCTCTGGGAAACAAATTTCTAGTGCCTGGCTAGCTACCCAGTACTGAGTGGTGTGGCTGTCAAGTCCCGAGCCATTTAAGGACTGGAAAACACATCCTGAGGGCACGGGGGTCTGCAGCGTGGTTGACCCATCCTAGGAGCAGCATTTTATGGCTAAGAATATAGTAGCAGCACCTTACTGTAAATATGAGTAATATTCTCCTTTGGTCATGCTTCTGTGTGCATGGACTGAAAGATGGAATCGCAAACCTTGAGAGAACTTGACTGTGCAAAATGGGAATTGTTTCTCTAGAACCAGAAGGAAATAGCCTGTCCTTATCATAGAGACAATCTTAAATTATTTAAGCGTGCTGCATTTAGGAAGCACTTTTCAATTTGATTTAATATACCAGTCAAAGAGGAGATAGTGGGTGCTAGGTTCTGAGAGTGGGAAGCTTAAGTGTACGACTGAATTGGGGTCCAGGTCTCTATTTCTTGACTTGGTTCTCAGCTAAGTGTACGTTCCTGGACGTAGGTTACCGGTTGGTTTGTACGTGTTAAGCAATTGGTACATCCCATTTCCCTCCCTGGGAAAAAGCTGCGGGGGGGAATCCATTATTTATCTCTAAGCTGTAGGCATCGCAGGCTATCTGAAAGTCTGGTCCCTTTAAAATGTTTTTAAGCAAAGGTGAACTTTTTGTTGGTTTTATTTTTTCTTTCCTTACAAAATATCTGTGTCTGGCTGCACCAGTGGGAGTCCTGCAGAGTGATGTAAGGAAGCATTCAGCAAGAAACTACCCAGTCACCACCCAGGGGAGGGATACTCCGCAGCACTAGTGCAGCAAGGAAAGTGCTACTGAGCTCACCGTGTTATTAGTGCTTGCAGTTTTGTTGTGAGACAGCAGCAATTTTCCACTGAGAGTCAGAACAGCCGCGTTAGTTGTTGTTTGTTCTTCCCAGTAACGTGCTCTCGAAGCCTCCATACCATTAGATTGTGATTACAGTAAAAAGAGCAACTGCATCAAGTGGGATCTGCTTATTCTGTGCCTCTTAAGTGCTGACGTGCTGCACAGTAAGGAAAGGGCTTCCCTGCACTGGAAACCTCGTGTAGCATTTCTTGTTTGTTCTGATTAGAGATCAAAAAATCCTAGAATGGTGGGGGTTGGAAGGGAGCTCTGGAGATCATCGAGTCCAACCCCCCTGCCAGAGCAGGGTCACCCAGGGCAGCCCACACAGGAACAGAGCCAGGGTGGTTGGAAAGCTGTACGTAAGTGGAGCAGCGGGCAGCTCCAGTCAATAGCAAGGCCCTGTTATGGTGGTGATGGTGTAAGTGCATTGTAAGGGCAGGGCCTCTGCCAGCCAGCCCCCAGGAGAGGGGAACTGAAGCAGTGACTTAAGCAACACGATGACGAGCAAGTGGCAAAACCAGCACTAGTGTACAGGTGTCTTGGAGCACAGTTACTTCTGGCTTCTCATTCCATCCTCCCACTAGACCAGGTAGCTCAAAGCCCCATCTAACCTGATCTTGAACCCTTCCAGGGATGGAGCATCCACAACTTCCCTGGGCAACCTGTTCTAGTGTGTCACCACCCTCGGAGTGAAGAACTTCTTCCTAATTTCTAACTGAAATAACCCCTCTTACAATTTGAAGCCATTACCCCATATCCTATCACTACAAGCCCTTGTAAAAATTCCCTTCCCAACTCTCTTGTAGCCCACTTCAAACACTGGAAGGCCACAATAAGGTTTCCCCTGAGCCTTCTCTTCCCCGGACTGAACAACCCCAACTCTCTCAGCCTGGCCTCACAGGAGAGGTGCTCCAGCCCACATTATGTCTCTGACCTGCAAATCAAACCTCTAATGTGTAACTGCAGAGGTAGACATGGTTCTGTGGAGTCCTTGGGGATTCTCTCTTTTGTTCTGTACCTCGATGAACTCGGCCTGGACAGGGGAAATAGGGCTCGAGCTTTATTCTTTTCAGTGGTGATGTTACAGGCAGAGAGAATTGCATGGTTTACAGCTTATCTGCCATTGGTGCTGAGGTGAACCAGCAGCTTAAGTTTATCAGTGGAACCTTTTTCTTTGAATTTATGGCTTAATTTTGAAATGAGCCCTCGAATTTCCAAGGCTTAAAGAATTTACTTGGAGGTACATTGCTGACGATCTTATTACTTCCATCTCATGGATGGCTACGGGGATCAGATCAAGGAGATGCCAAATGTACTGTTACCTTAATGGAGGAGAGGAGTGAACACCCCTGTGGCTGGTGCCTGTCCAGGGGGATTCCCCACACCCCCGTTGCTCCAGTGCCTACCAGTTGCCACGGTGAATTAGAGCTTTCTAAGGAGGCTTTGAGTAAATATAATTGGTTCTGATCTCCCTAGAGTGAAAGCCCATATCATTTTTCTGACAAGAAAAGCAGAGGGACTGTCTGTGAAGCTGGATAATAAATCATTAATTGTTATTAATTACATTATTAGTGCATGCATACCTGGGACCCATCCTTGGTAGCTTGTACTGATGTCAGCAGGCTTTTTTTAGGTAAGTAGACCTACTTAGATCTGTGTGACTCCTCCTGAGAGTAAGACTTCGCAAAATCTGATGTCAGCACTTTAATATATTAGGTCCCCCAAACAAAAATGTGCTTGCTGTTTGCAGGTACTGAACCTCTGTACCAGATCCATGTCAGTGGGGAAATATGCCTGTCACTGAGCAAATGTTCTAGTCAGCAAAGCACAAGGATTAATGATGGAAAATACTAGATGAATGAGTATTATAAAAGCTGCCAAAGCTCAGACTCCCGTATCGGTTACATTTTATCTTCTACATCCCCTTGGTGTAGCAGTAAATTATCAATGCTGAAAACTGTTATTTCATTCATGAATAATTGAATATGGCCCTGGTTGGGTGATGGGGAGATAGTATGGAGTGTAGGAACAAAGACAGCAACTCCCACTGATCCGAGATGATGTATGTGCTGAGCAAGATAAAGCTCAAATCGTCACTTGTGCCCCTCGTAGATAAAAAAGAACACAAGGGCTGGATCTTGAGGCCCTTCAAAGTGTGTCTGGCCTGTGCTACTACTGAGAGATATCAGGTGCAGTGTCTGCAGAGGAAGTTTCAAGCAGTGACATTTAAATGTGGAACGCCCCAAGGAGGGTGTGTTTGTCTCAGCTCGGTGTGGCAGAGCACCCACCTTCTTAGAAAAGGGTGGAGAGGGACAACTGTCTTCACACCGTCAAACGGGGGAGCCTGAAGGAAGAGCTGCTTGAGCTCTGTGCCAGACCCTGCCTCGTGTTGTCAGGGAGGTTTGGAAGGGAATTCTGAGTAGCCCAGCACTTCAGTGTATGGGAAGGGAAAAGGCTTGTTTGGTTTTTTTCCCCCCCCAAAAAAACCCTGTGCTTTTGAAGAAGCAGGAGCTTGACTTCTGTGTGCAGATCATTTTAGAGTGATTTCAGGAGAAACAGGGGGCCCACCTCACCACCTCCTTACATAAATGAGCCCCTATCATCCATGTCTGCAAAAAGAGAGGAGAGTATTGGGAGAAGCTTCTTCCTTGAGTGAAGAAAAATGAGCTAAAATGCAGTTTAGTGTCTTTCTCCATATATTCTCTGAATATTTCTACCTCCCTGCTGGTGTTCTGCCTGCACATTTCTTTACCTTCTGCTTGTTGAGTAGGTGTTTTGAGGTCATGTCCAAATGCCCTTTCTGTTGCCTTCAATAGGGAAAAATCTTATCCCCTTAATTTTACTACCGAGGCAGCAATCCCATCACTCTCATATTGGAGAATATTATTTTGATGTTCTTGGTTTTCGCAGCATTTATACCTGTCCCAGGTTAGGCCATACCGGGAGTGAGCTCTTGCCTTTGGGAATATTACCTACTTACCCTAAAGAAGGGGATGCATTTTCCTGAACTGGTACTGTTCATGGAACGTGATGCTATTGACTCTTAAGTGACTCAGAGCTGCAGAGATAGGCTCATAAACAAGATATGGATGAGAAGACAAGCTGGTGCCTATTTTTAATTTGCAGATGTATGGTGAAGCTAAGTACATTAAATGATTCACTTAGGGTAATTTTCATAGGCACATCAAATAATGCATGCCACTTTTGTACTTGATTGTAATATCTCTAATTTATGGAGATCATGATGTAAAATCAGCCATGCTGTGACTCGAGTCGTTGGTGGAAACTCCATGGCTCCCAGAGAAAAGAATCTGTCTCATAGTAGGGCCACCTTAGAAATGAAAAGAGGGGGAGACGCATCCACAGTGTATTTAAAAATCCATTTGATTCAGGCAAACAATCCGCGACCAGCTCTCACGGAAGCCAACAGGCTAAAATAACTCATCTGATTTTATAGGAGAGAAAAACAATCTGAAAAAATTATGGACGTACCTGGACCTAATTTAGACCCCGCAAAGCTCTATCCTGCTGCATCAGTAAAAAAAAAAACAAAAAGAGAGACATTATTTTTATTGCAATTCTTGCCTTACATCAGCATGTTAGGGGTAGAGAGTAAGAGGCTGCTCTTGCTTGGTGCAGATCTTTTCGTTTCAGTGCAATTACTTCACCGTTACAGAAATGTATCTAATCCAAATAGCCTGCTTAACTGAACCCGATTTCCATCTCTGTAACAATTAAAAGTCTCATGAAGCCAAAGAGCTGCGACTGAATGAGGTTGTGAGTGTGGAAGATGTGAGGGATGATAGGTGAGGAATAATTCTTCTCGCTAACGTGGCTTGTGGACAACATAAATAGCCAGATTTCAGCTTTGGAATTGCTTACTGTATTGGTAAAGGTTAGTTAAGTTCGTTGTCATCAACTTTAGGAAATGTTTGATTGGAATGGTAATTTGTGCTTGTTAATTAGAGCTCCCATTGAAGCATGTTGTGACCTAGATATCAGGATAATTTGCATGCAGAGGCCTCTGTATTCAGTAGTGCTGTAAACAGTTATTTGAGATGCAGCAATAATAAAATTATAGTTCTTTCTCGATGATATTTTCCCCCTTTTTCATGTCTTCTCTTCAGAAATATAATCAAAATTATTACTGATGCTGAACAAATCGGACAATTACCATCACCACTCCGTGACAATTATATTGCTCGACCGTCACCAGCTTAATCCACATGTGAAAACTGCGTAGACTTGTGTTTATTAATTAAAAATGACACCACATTTTGAGAACGGGAATCTTCCATCCCCAGCTTTTCCCTTCTTTTGTCATTAATATCCTAGGTCAAACAATATTCACTCTGATTCATCAGGACATGGCACCTTCTTGACTCGTTGGCAAACATTTAACAGAGAGACGAGGAAAATTCCTTTTCGGTAAAATGAAGGTTCTTGTAATGGGAGCATTACAAATTGGGTTTTCTGTTTGTAGAATGTTGAGATGCTTCAACTTTCTCAGCATGACACAGGCTGGTGAAGTGGAACTGATGTTAGTTAGCATGCAAATGCTGCTCTGAGCTACTTGCACACATCTCAAGGCGTTGCTTGTCTTTATCTGAGCAGAGCACTTGGAAAGGGTTCTCACCCGCTTCGTGCTTCTGGACTGAAGAGTAGCAAGTGGTTGATACTGAGAGAAGATGGAGATAGGGTTGTGTAGCCCAGGTCTCTGAGTGGTAGGTGGATCCTGGGCACAGTCTCATCAGGAGAAGGTCCTCTGGGAAAGCAAAAACTGTGGTTGTGGCGGCTGGCTGGCTACAGACCGGCGCAAAGCTTTGTAAATCGGTGTGGCCGGTCACCGTTACAGAGGGAACTTGTTAAAAATGCTGAATCCCTTTACAAAAAATTCTGTATCCCTGTAGGGAAGACCTGAGCTATGGAACTGAGGAGTTCCCCTGCTGATGCTGCATTTTGAAAGCAATGAGGAAGTTTGAGCGCAGAGAAGGCAGAGGGTGAATTCCATCCTCTCAAGAAGTAAAGAGTTGTTTTCTGAGCATCTGCTTTGCCTTGTTCCCCTTCTGATGCAGGAGGAAGAGGTTGAGCTGGTTTCAGTTTGAGCTGTGGCAGCAGCGGTGAAGAGCAGTGTGAGTGTTACACTGCATCACTAGAGTTGCTTTTCCAAGTAGATGCTTGTTTCTTTGGGGTTAGTAGAAGCCAAATTTCTGACAGTCAGGTTCTATACTGCACAGCTCTGAGAAGGATGATTTGATGTGGTGGGAGATACGTGTGCCTGCCTCAGATGTGGAGGCTCGGGATGCGTGGACCTGCAGCTGTTAAAATTCTTCTGAGATTTACAGGGAATGTTTTGAACAAAGACCTAGCCACATTCTTTATTTGAATCCTTAGTTTCGATACCCATGCTGTCATGTCTTCCACCCCTTCCCAGTGAAAAAGCCTTTATTTCATACCCTAAAATACATGCAACAGCTTTTGCAAAAGGAGAACTACCATCTGGTAACTGGGATTCAGTGAAAGCCTCTCCAACTCTTACTCTTTTTTCTGGAGTGGAAATCAAATCAAAAGTACCAAAGGGCTTGATCCAACTGCTTTGTTACCTTTTGATGATGCCCCGAAGTCTTAAACTGAGCCCTTCTTGCTGTCTTCAGCACCTGGATATAAGTATCAAGGAGGCAAATCTGCCACCAGTTCTTTTGTTTCAGTAATCAGGAAAGTATTGCAGATCTACAGTTGGGGTATTTGGAAAACAAGACCCATTTTCAAAGATTCTCACCTTGGGAATGCTTATTAAATCCAGCTTCAGGTTTGTTAAGGAATGGCTTCTGATTTACAGCAGCGTGTCTGAGACCTGAATGATGTTAGATCAGTTCTGCCACAATTTAATTGACATTTTTCTGGTAAGGCCCAAAGGGGTCCTTGTTCTCTGCATAACACTCTATTTATTTATTTTTTTTCCCTTTGTCCTTTTATTGAGAGCTAAATAAAGTTGAGGGAAACTGCTGATTCGTAAAAAGAAAACTCGTTTTTGGAAAATGTTAATATCTTGTGATAAAGCAGCCATTGCCATTTTATGATACCTGACAGAAATTACCCAGTTTCTTTGCACACAATTAAATGGAATTATCAGCCCATTAGGTTAGATACATTTCACAGTAGGAAAATAAAACCTGATGTTTACTTATCAATGTTTAAATAAATTGTAATTATCATTTCATGACAGTCTTGTAGTACTGTAATTAAGCTTTAAAATAAAGGGTAATTGGAATTAAGAGGGCTTATCTGCATTTCTTTTAGAAGTTATTGTTGAAGTCAGCTGTGATAATGTGCAATAGCTTTCAGAAAGCAGCATTCGCCTGCTCCTGCCATGGAATCCATGCAATGATGCTGGTTCCTTAGGAGAGAAATCTGTGTACGACTCATTGAGAGAGGAGAATCAGAGCAGTGAGAAAACTGCACGTTTAGGACAACTTCCTCACACTGAGCACTGATGGGTTTTTTTTCCTTTTATTGGGATTGAGTGCCTTTTGAGACCGAATGCCTTTTGAGACCGAATGCCTTTTGAGACCGAATGCCTTTTGAGACTGAGCTGAGCTGCTTTATTTTTTTCTCCTGCTCTTTGATTTCTATTTCTTGCAAGAATAGGTTTTGTGGGTTTTTTGTTTGCTTTTGGGGTTTTTTTCAGCCCAGCATAGCAAACTGAGTGATATGGCTGGCTGGCTGTTTGATTCAGCAGGCTTTGCATGCAAACCTTTGATTTGCCAAGGAAACTCGGGGTCAGGGGGAGCAACAGGGCCCAAGCCTACACCTTGGGGACTACTCAGTTCTTGAATTTGATGCCAACAATGGGATTGGGACCTTCAGTGGGGTGAATATATATATTAAATAGATATAGGGAGGATGTAGGCAATGCCACAGGGAGAGAAATCGTCTCTCCGCTCGATAAGAGCAATAGGGTAAGGGCAGTGCATCAACTGAGCGAGCTCCTGGCGCTCCCCTCTGAAGAGAGGTATGTCTGAGACTCAGAGGTTCTTTAAAGACTTCATCGAAAAGATGTTAAAGGGGCTTGAACTCTTCTGAAAATAAATGATCCAGAAAACACTCAGAACAAACAGCTTTCTGCCAGAGGTATCAAGAAGTGGTGCATTCAAGTTCCCACTGACAAAGGGCTGATCAAGCGTGAGAAAAGTTGTGGCCCCTGCCAGCTTAGGTGAAAATGCTGCTTTTGAGGCTGTGCCAGATACTAGGGAAGAGTGTGGTGAAATCTACCGTGTGACAGCAGGTTGATTTCCCGTTAATGTATGTGTCTTTTGTGAAGGGTTAGGGAGGAATACTGTTTAGTTCTCTTTAAATTCCGTTTGGATATTAGGGATATTTTGCATAAGCAAGCAAAAGCAGTCATTAATCTACATCAGTCATTTCTTTGAAGCTCTTTGTTCTGGTGGATTTGGGGTTGGTCTTGTTTCCTTCACTAAATTACTCTTATATCGAGAGTCTAAATTGCCTAATTAAAGACAATATTTGTTTCAGTTCCTCCCCAAGCCTTTCAATGCACAAAAGGAGTGGGCAGATCCATAGCCTCGCAGGCAAAATGCATTTCCCATCTGATAAGCTCCTTTGGTTTAGTTTCTTATTGCACATGAATACTGATGATGTTTGAATACTGTTGCATGTAGTCTTTACTCCTTGTTCCCTTCCCATTGTGAATAGGATGAATTTTCCTTTCCCTCAGGACTGTCTGTTCCTCCTTGAGTTGTGGAACTCCTGCCACACAGCAGAAAACGCCCAAGTACCAAGATGGATGTTTTGAATGTCACCCATGTTCAGTTGTTAGGGTCTCAGAAGCCTGAGATCTTATCTGATGTACCCACTGTCTCACACGCTGAGCATCTCATGGTCTTGTCTCATCTCAGGAGAATAGCCAGGAGAAGTCTTCCTGCTCTGTAGGTAACCTGTGGGAATATCTTAGTTTGAAGGGGACAGCCTGTGCCAGGACATGAGGTCAGGACTCGGAACGCACTGCATGCTGGACAGGTGTCCAAGTTGAATTTGTTTGCCCAGATTGGTTTTGTATTTCATAGAATCAGAGAATGGTGGGGCTGAAGGGACCTCTGGAGATCAGCGAGTCCAACCCCCCTGCCAGAGCAGGGTCACCCAGGGCAGGCCACACAGGAACA
>JAAGNO010004831.1:0-16320 GCA_033439905.1 Ceryle rudis | reverse complement strand
GCAGAGCCTGGAAGAGGCTGCCCAGGGAGGTTGTGGAGTCTCCTTCTCTGGAGACTTTCCAACCCCCCCTGGCTCTGCTCCTGTGTGGGCTGCCCTGGGCAGTGTGGGCTGCTCTGGCAGGGGGGTTGGACTCGATGGTCCAGAGGTTCCTTCCAGCCCCCACCATTCTGTGATTCTATGATAAGACTCCCTGTGAGCCCTTGCTTACAGAAATACAGCTTTTTCTCTCAAGCAGCTGCAGCTTGTCTCGCTGTGACCCTGCGTGGTCCCTCTAGCTGGCTTTAGGCAGCGTTTTGATGCCTGTTTTGTAAAGCAAATAGCACAGTAGCCATTTGTGGAACGGTTCTTTGCTAAGGTTCATCTTCTGCTCCGCTTCCCAAGCGTGACATCGAAACAAAGTTGATTAATATCAAGTAACATACCCTGCATCCACCATTCCCAGTCTTTCCAAAATGCCTGCTCCGTTCTCCTGCCATACCTTTTCTGTTTAAACGTGTCCGTGAGATGCTCACCGAGATTGCTGCTCTCACGAGCCTGGTCCTCACTTGCTGTAAATCACTGAAGTTAGCAGAGCCATACCAATTTCTCCAAGCTGCACAGAACTGATGAAAATACAATTTTCCAACAGAAAACTGCTTATTCAACAAGACCCAAACATCCAGACTTCAGTCAAACTCCATTTGTAAAAGAAATCAACGTGAAGTGGTTTTTTACCTCATTAAGAGAGAACTTTCCGATTTATTTTTTTCTTTGAAATTTAGAGGAAAAATTACCTATTTTGAAAGGTGTTCCATTTTAATCGATGAAATTAAAATCTTTGCACAAATTATCTATTTTAAGGGATATTTTGGAACGTTGGCAGTTCATTCGTACTCTGAATTGTGCGGAATAGTGCAAATTCTTGCTCAGCTGAGGACTTTTGTTTGGCATTCAGGTATCTGGCTCAGAGAGCCATTCTCACTGACGCCTCCTTAGTATTTTCATATGGAGCTAAAGAATGATTAAGAATGCTGAGCAATGTACCCCTAAGGTAGGAGTGGTCCCTACGGGCTCTTACCATGAGGAAAGTGTAGGGAAGTTTGTATTTCCTGATACATTGAGTACTTCCATACCCGTATCTAAATGGCTATGCATTTATGGATGAAAACGATGCAAGATTCTTTCCAGATTTATTTCTGTATAATATAAACACACAACATGATAATCATGTCTTTAAGTATAGCTAATGAAACTTTAGTACCCTGTGATAGCTTTGTCAATAAAAATGTGAAGGATCTGCAGCTGTTCTGAAATAAGCGTTGAATTGTGTGTGGCAATGGAGTTAGCGGCATCTTCGCTGCGTGGCAACGCCCCGTGGAATCAACAGAGCTTTGAGGAAATGAACGGGAAGTTTAAAGTCTGGCTGAGGGAGCTGGGGTTGTTTGGTCTGGAGAAGAGGAGGCTGAGGGGAGCCCTTCTTGCTCTCTACAGCTGCCTGAAGGGAGGTTGGAGTGAGGTGGGTGTTGGTCTCTTCTCCCTGGTAACTAATGACAGGACAAGAGGAAATGTGCTGAAGTTGCACCAGGGGCAGTTCAGATCAGATATAAGAAAGAATTTTACTGAAAGAGCAGCTAAGCACTGGACCAGGCTGCCCAGGGAAGCGGTGGAGTCACCATCCCTGGAGGTGTTCAAAAAAATGGGTAGATGTGGCACCTCGGGACATGGTCTAGAGGTTGGGCAGAAGGTTGGACTTGATGATCGTGGAGGTCTTTTCCTTAACCATTCTATGATACTTCTGCTGCTTCTACTATTCCATCCACTGCTCTTTATCTGCTCCTGGATTCCACATTGCCAGAGTTGCGCAGTTTCCTTTTGCTTTCACGACATTAGTAGAGTTGACCGCAGTGAAGGATCCAACCCAAAATGTAAGCAACACCATGGTGTAATAAGAGGTGTACCAAGTTTCTTCGGAGCTATCTTGGAGGAATTTAAAATTATCGAATGCTAAGTCATGCCCACAGCTAAGCCTGGCTGAAACAGTACCGTGAGAATTCAGACGTGCAAGCCAAGTTGATGCTGCTCATTTCAGTGCTGAGTTTCCATTAATCTTCGAGATCTGCAATTTCTGCATATTTGTGCAGGAAGGAAGGAAGGACAACGCTGTCAGAAACACTGTCAGAGTATATTTGCATATATATTTACAGTTACATTCTTTTACTTCTGTAGCCCCTGTGGAATTCAAGGTTCAAAATACCAACCTCTGCTGCAAAACCTAAAAGCATTGGGAGCAAAACAAATTACTCAAGAGCCCTTTCTCTGTAGGGAATTTTTCTTCCTGAAGAGAACAAATCTGTTTTCTTTTCAAGTATAAATTAAAGAACAGGAGTTGCATTACTGTTAGCAGATGAAAAGATGGCTTTTTCTTTGCCCTGCTCTGATCAGGATTTAGAACGAGAAACTGAAGTTACATCGATTGTTTCAACACAGTTCCTAGGCAGGGCAGATTTTTCTCCTCTGACAGCTTTTTCATGACAGAGTGTAGTATCTGCTTCGTGATTTAACTTTCTTTGATATTTAGATACTGGAAAGATAAGTGACTTTCTAGAAACCTTCCTAGACTTAGTAAGTAGCATATAAAACCAGTACCTCATCCTCCACTTACAGCCAGATACAGCCTCTGGATACTATCCACAGTTGTTAAGTGATTTAGAATATTTTAGCCCATCTTTGCTTCCCCCCCCATCCCTTCAGGTTATAGTGTTCATTAAAAACCAGTTCATTAATTTACTACTGTCTGTGCATTCTTGCTAAGTGGCAGCACTAATATTAAAAGTTATCAGTTATTGTTTTCTTACAAAGTATTTTGTTGTCTCAGCTTTGTACAAGCCAAGCACTTTAATTGCGGCTCTTAATCTTTCAAAGTGCTTTGCAAAGATGAATTAATTAATCATCATAACACCCTTGTTGAGCAGGTATAGTTGTGTGGGGCATAAACCGCAGGATTCTGCGCTTGCACCCAAGCGCCCCGTTAGCTCCCACGTGGGCTCTGCGTTGGGAATATGACAGAGGGTTTTGGACGATCGTGTTCTCCAATTTCCACTAATTTACTTGGGGGAATCTCTGGCTGCAGAGCTGAGGTAGCCTTAGGGAGATGTGTCCCAGAAGAACAAGGTCACTGTGGACAGTGGCTGGAGACAGTGAGCTCTGTCGCAGAGCCCTTAACGCTTGGGTAATGTAGTGGTACGCTTTTCTGTGACATCGAATACTCTTAACTTAGTGGAAGTCATGCCCCAGCGGGTCTCTTGTTTGCTCATGTGAGAGCACGCTCCTTCCCCTGAGCTTCTTTGCCCATCATTTAGTTGAGGGTCTGGACACCCTGCTCCTACACGAGCCAGCCCCAGGGACTGAAAGGTTCACTTGGGTATAAAAATAAATCTACGTCAGCAAAAGCCATTTCCCTTCCCTCTCAACGGTAATGATTGCACCCAAAGTCTGCTGTGGGAGCCTTCTACATGAAATGCTGTTTCTGGTTGAAACAGCAAATTGGAAGCAGTCAGGTGTCCTATAAATCTTTGACTAAAAAGATAGGCTGTCAATTTTATCAAAGGTGCACTGCAGAATAGCCCTAAGCAGGAGTCTCTAAAACCCTACTTCACATTCTACAGATGAGGATAAATTATAAGTCTCCTTGCTATATATTTCTGAAATATAATGTACCTATGTCTGTAACACAGGCTATAAAATGGAAATGAGATAGCCGGCACTCCGGTGGTTTTCTGATGTACAGAGGTTATCCTGGTAATATATCTCAAAAACCTCCAGTAATATTTTAAAAGATCAGCCATGTCAATTTGCATATAAGTTTTTCATTTTTTCCAAATGGCTGAGGAATGAGGAATAAAATTTCATACAATTGTCCCTAAGAAGAAACAATTCAATGTGTAAAAATGGAGCTGGTATCAGTTACACAAGAACCAAAGCAGATCTACTATACACGTGACGTTCAGAAACCCATCAGAACTGGTTTTGAGCTTGTATATTGTACCTATAGTTGAGTTACAACTGGAAATTATTAAATTATCTCTTGCATCCAACCGAAGAGATGTGGAAATTTTGTGGTTGCTCTTTGACACTTTGCTCCGACTGTATTTAGATTCAGCATTTAATGGTGCCCGTAGCTGGGATTACTCCTGTGGTGGGTGTACGTAACTTCTTTGTATCAAAAGTGGCTTACTCAGTGTTGAGGTGCAAAAATTCAGTGGGAACAACTACTGTGAGATTTTATTTTCTTTTTAACCAGGTCTCCACAGGATGAAATCTGTTAAGCTTCATTGTCCGCAAAGACTCGAGGTTTTCATGTTTTTCTAACAGATATACTTGGATAAAAAATTACAATTGTTATTCTGTGAGGAAAAAGCTTTACAAAAGATATTTTGTTCTTGGGTTTGTGGGAGGAGAATTGAATATTTGCAAAACAATCCGAATTTCAGAAAAAAAAAATTAGCACCGACCACCAATTCAGTGTTTCATTCTCTCAGCAGGTGGGGGAGAATTTCTTCCAATTTGAATGAAATTCTCACTGTCTGATTTGGGGGGAAATAATAGAAAATGTCATTTTGAAGTGAAAAGTCAATAGCTCCATTTTAAAACATGGAGACAACCTTTTGACTTGGGCTAAACTTCTGACCTAAATTCAGAGAGATCGACCCTATGTTTTTCTGTTAATCTGCTGCCTGTCAGAAAACTCTAATCAGCCTCCGAAGCCGGTGGAACTTTGCTGTTGAGTATAGCTGCATTTGACCTATCGATATGACAGGCTGTCTAATCCACAGATATTTCTTCTACATCTACCTCTCTGGAAATATTTGTTCAGCAAGTTAAATTTATTAACTGATTTATTTATTTTTTTCCCCCCTAGCACTTGAAAGTCAATCAATTCCTTGGCCTCAAAGTATATAAATTCACTTCCGTACGTCATCTTTTCATCTCATTGATCCCAATATTATAACTTCCCTCTATCTGTATTTCATTTGGGGCTGTGTTGAAAAAGAACAGACTCATTTCAGCTGGGGGATTGTATTTAGTATTTGTTCACTCGTGTTTCGTGAGACTCTTCAGAGCTGCTCCTGCCGTGCTACGGGGCAGATGGACCTGGGTAGGAGCCCTCTGGTTCTGTACCAACTGACTGTGCAAATGTATTTTCTACAGGCCTGTATTAATTCTCGCGTACACTCACAGACTTGGAAACAATGCCACTCCCCTTTTTATAGAGAATCCTATATTCATGGTATATAACGATACTGCAATTTTCTTATTTTCCCAAAAGATCACTTTCACAAACTGACTCGTGCCTGGCAAGATAGATCTTGGGTATCTCCAGAGCAAACGAATACAGAATGTAATTTATTTCACCAGCTACCTGTTTTGACAAAACTCTATCTGCTCCGTAAAGAAAAGTTTTGATTACTCAATTTATTCTTTAAAAAAAAAAATAATAAAATCTGGCTAACTGTTTTAACACATTTATGATTTTGTCTAGCCCAGAGCTGATGTGAAAGCTACAGTGAGAAGGATGTGCTCACATTCTGTCCTTGTTGAACAGTGTACCAGGATGAGATTCACACAGTTCAAACTTATTTTCTTTCTACTTCATCGTAAAGCCAGAGATTTGGCAAGTCTGGGCTGTAAGACCCAATAAAGGAGTGAGCTGAGACTGAAGGATCTCACTGCATCAGCAAAATAGCACCTGCCTGTTTAATGTTCCTCTCGTTCAGCTTTACTGCCATTTCAAACTGCTCTTTCAGGTAGCTTCTCTTGAAGGCTTAAGTGCGAGCACCGATTGTAACGAGAGAGGAGGCTGACCTGGCTTCTCTTCCTCATCCCAGAGTGACAGGGTCAGGCACCCATTAGCAGTTTCTCAGAAGACTGGCCAGCAGTTTTTCATGTATCTGAGATTTTGTGGCTGATCCTAAGCCAGTCCTTTCAACTGTAAAGCAAGGGGCACCCTCATGTTACATTTAGTGTGATTAGTGGAAGTGCTCTGCCTTGGTCCCCAAGAGGCCAGATCTGCACATGCTGCTGTCTCCTCATGCACAGAGTCCCCAGCTGTCATCACTTGCACTGAACTGGTGCCTGCTGCTTCCAATGTCATCGTGCATCTGCTTTGCAGGTGCTCGCTGTGCAGTCACTAGTTACACAGAATCACAGAACGGTGGGGGCTGGAAGGGACCTCTGGAGATGCATCGAGTCCAAGCCCCCTGCCGGAGCAGGGTCACCCAGGGCAGCCCACACAGGAACAGAGCCAGGGGGGGTTGGAAAGTCTCCAGAGGAGGAGACTCCACAGCCTCCCTGGGCAGCCTCTTCCAGGCTCTGTCACCCCCACTGTAAAAAAGTTTCTCCTTACATTTACACGGAACTCCTCTGTTCCAGCTGGCACCCGTTGCCCCTTGTCCTATCACTAGACATCACTGAGAAGAGTTCTGTGGCACTTTTGGTGTCAGTGGTGTTTGCCTTTTGCTTCCAACCTCAGATAACTGAGGTGTAAAACAAGTTTCAGCTTCATCAAGACCTGTAGCTAACAAACCTGACTCAACTTGGTGGCAACACTGCCACTGATGAACATGGGTTCAGGAGTTGATTCTAATGTTTTTTTGGGATGCTTCTTGCAGCCCTTTAGTCCTGTGACCATACTCTTCTTGACCCTGGCCATATCCAGGAAAGATGATGTGGGTTTAATACATGATGTGGTTTGACTTATGCTTTATTTATTTATTTGTTTATTTAGTGCTGTGTTTCATTTCTTCAGGCAGATCATATTAGTGTGTGCAGGGAAATCAGTAGCCTTGTTACATGTGAACGAGCCCTTACTTGCTTTTTTTCCTTTTGTGAATGATTCTTTTATTTGCAGAGGCAGAGTTGGAGTTTGGGCAATGAGCAGCCAGCCTGTTGTCTTGCAGGTGTGGGAGATGGGAGGGACAAAGAGGGAAATCAAACTCTATCTACACCTATTCCATTTCAGACCCAGTTCCCTGAAATTCATCAAGAGACTGGAATTTCTTTCTTTTTTTTTTTTTTTTTTTAATCTTGTAGTCTTTTTATTGTAGTCCACTGTAACCAAGAGTTTTACTTCTTCATTGCTCTGCCTATGGTATCCTCGGTGCTGAGGCGATGATACATTGCTATGTCTCGTGTTAATAGTGCACGACACCCAGAAACCACGGTGAGGTTGGGGTACAAAGGGTTTGCTGTGCCATTTATTCCAGTGGTACTCTTGTTTCCATTAGCTAAATTCAAAAGTCTCAGTTGCCTGGCTTGGAGATGAACAACTCTAGGGGCCATCCCCTTTCCAGAACTTCTAAGCCACAGGTCAAAATCTTTGTATACTTGAGATCCGTTCGGCTTATTTCTGGTGTGCGCTGGGAAGGGGAGCTGTACATGTAGTTGGTGGATGGGACATCCACGACGCTAACTTCCTAGAGCTCCTGCCACCCTGTTGTGGGAAGGCACTGGCCTGCTAGTAGATCCTGGGGGACACTGGATGCTGGTCTCACCCAGCCTCTCCTGACTCAGAGCAGTCTTCACCTGAGAGCAGCTTTCCAAGGCCTTTCCCAACCCTTGGCCACATGAAACTCTCAGCCTGAGCGGAGAACTTAGTCTCTTTGTACAGAATTAGGAAGCGTCAGGCTATTAGGAGGGACTGGTGAGGTGAGCAGAGAGCTGCAACGGCTGATTGCTGCTGTGGAATGGCACAGGGAGGTCAGGGGCTTGAGCATTCAGGTTTTGGACAAAGCTGGTAAAGTTTCTGGAGAGCTGCTTCTGTGAGTTTGCAGAGTTATTCCATGGATCGTGTCACGAGGTGTCTTGCAGCGAACTGTATCTTTAGAAACTCTCACGGGAGCTTTTTGGGGCCAGTTTTCTTCTGACTGCACTTTTGTGATGCAGGGCAAGGTACTTAAGAGCCGTGTGCTGAAGCAATTCTTTCTTGGAGTGTTTGGCTCTCAGTGATTTCTGTGCAGCCTACGATAGTGGCAGTGGAAGCAACGTGGGGAAAAAGAGCGCTTAGAAAACTTTACCAGAATTAAAATTCACTGAAAGTCCATAGGGTAAGGAAAGAACACTTCGACTACACTTTACCCTGTTAGTAGAGAGAGCAAACCCAGGAGAAGGATGGCCTCTGAAGGTTTGAAAAGATCTCCATTAGCCTAGCCAAAGAGCTTGTCCCTGCAGGTGCAGCCCAGGTCAGCAGTGAAGTCTGGCTTTGTTAGAGGTTTCAGGAGGGAGGGGAAGTGCACAGAGTGGATCCTAGAAAATCATCTAGGCTAAATCAGCAAAACCTAGCAAAATCTAGTACTGGAGGGGCTGGGAAAGCTCAGGCCCTGCACAGATGGCCTTGCTCTGTGTGACTTTGCAAGCATTAATGCAATGCGTAGATCCAGGGAGAAGATAGCACCACATTTGAAAGGTTGTTCAGAGAATGGGATGGTGTGCCAGGAAAAGACAAATGAGCTGTCAGCCTGAAAGTAAAGGGACACTTATTAGTTTGAAGTTGGACATGGGTTCAGAAGCCAACATGGTGCCAGAAACAGTAGTGTTAGTACTGTAGAAGAAACCACAGATGTTTGAGAGAAAATGGTTAAAACTCCAGGCCGACACCTGGGACCTGGTGTCTGCTTTGAAATGCACACACCAAGCGTGAAACAGGTACCGTCTGTAACAGCTTTTGGCAATGGATCGTCCATCCCCGGGTTAAAAACACACCAAGTCCTTGGTTACGTGTGGAATAGGCTGCTGTTGACATGGCAGAGATGTACATATCTGTCCCCTTGAAGATGTGCTCAGACACTTTTCCTCAGCCTTTCTGCTCTCTGTCAGAGCCTGAGCGTATCTGCCTGGAGATCAAGATGCATTTGAATTGTCAGCCTTTGGCTCAGTCATTATGGGATCCCTTGCCACAACATGCAGAAGGTACCTGACTTTTCTCTCATTAATCACTGCCTGCCTCCATACCAACCAGGGTGCAGTATTTTCAGACTAGGAAATACGTCCAGAGGCAGCACACCGCTCGGCTGAGTATTTTCACACTGCCCCACTTTTCCGTAGGAGTTGAGGGGTGCAGAGGTGGCACAGTCGCCAGACAAATTCCAATCTCTTCACTTCTGACTTGTATGACTACCACTAAGTGTTTAATTCAACTTTGCCTTTTATTAACATGCTTTTTTGGTTGCTTAATTGTTCCAAGGAAATACTTGGGACAGCTGAGTAGCCATTGAAAAGCAAGCTATAGATTGATGTAAGTTTTATTTCAGCTCAACAAGCAGTAGTTTGGGTGCCGCTGCACTCGTGCTCTTTCAAAATCAACAGGAATCAAACTTTCTTGGCATTTGGTGAAAACAGCAGTTAATTGAAGACCCAACCAGTAGATACAGATGAATACTATTCCTAATTTTGCTTCTGGACACTTTAATCAACCTGCCTGCATGTTGGGATCAATCAGTTTCAGCAGTTGTGTTCGTTCGTCTTCGTCCTGCCATTCATTTCATGGCAGCGAGGAGAACACTGTGTAATTGAATTTAGTTGAAATCTAACACAAGGACAAACCGTGACAAGCCACCTATAATCAGCTTGATTCTGAATCTTCAGAACAAGCCTTAGCTTTGTATTTCCAGGAGGAGCATATCCAGGGTCCTGCAGAGCTTTGGTGACGAAGCTGGAAAACTTGAGATGTGGAGTCTGGCTTCTGGTTTGCTGAGGGGTTTTTTTTACCATGTTAAGAAAGAAATTATAGTATCTTCTTTGCTTCCACTCTGCTTCTACGGTGTTTGCTTAATTTAGAAGGGAAATCTGCAGCTTGGCCCCCTGTGAAAAATGTATAAAACGGCATCTTGTGTCGCGTGTGTGCACGCCCTGGGGTTTTTTTCAAGGCTAATGTATCAATTCCATCTCTAGATGGAATTTCAAAACATTTTCCCTGCAGCAGATGTAGGACTAGTGATTTTCAATACTTCTAAAGTGCTCAGCATTTGATCCACATTTCCAAATGAGATCCCTTAGAAAGGACTGCAGTAATGTCATGGACCTGGAGTAATCACTTTTTTGAAAGCAGGGTATTAACCGCTTGGGTTCAATACGCTGTAAATTATGTATATCTTCTTTAGAGCTTCGGCTGATCTGATTTGAGTGAGTATTCCCATGGAAGCGTGGCTTTTGTAAGTCTTAACGTTGGAGAGTTTTCTGACAGGATTGGAGAAACAGAAACGGATGTAGGAATACTCAGAGGATTTCCCACTTTCTGCAAATTCTTTACTTTCAGAAGCAGTTCTATAAATGAATGTTAAAATGCATTCGTAATCTAAACTAAAGCAGCTAAAATTTTGGAAAGGAGAGATTTCTCTCTACATCTTTAAGTGAAGGAATTGCAAAATACTCCATCAAGGGCTTATTACAAGGGCTTATGATGTTTTTATCAAATATTGAATAAGAATGTCTCTCTTCGGGGAGCGTTACTACAATACATTGCCACGCTCGACCCTGCAATCCTCACTCTCCTTTTGATGTGTAGGCAGCAATATTTACAGTCCTAAGGTGGTTGGAATGTGTCATCTGTCCTGTTTACACATATAGCGTCAAAGAAAAGCCCTTCAGAAATACTATCAGTTGAGGGAGAGGTGTAATAAGAGTCTTCTTCACATACTGCTTTAAGAAACCCCTGAAAAATCTCTGCGTTTGCTGGGTTTTGACTGCTGCAGGAATCCAAACAGCCGTGCCACTGAACAACAAATGTAAATATATGCTCAGAACGCAGCATTTGAATTTTTGGTGATTTCAGATCATGCCATCAATGAGTGCTTTCATGTTTTATAATTAAGACTGTCTGCATCGCCACGCGCCGTGGAGCGTTTAACTCTCTGACGCTGCAGAATTCTTCGTTTGGAGGCTTCCTGTATTTCCTATATTTCATGTCCTGCGTTGGGCTGGCGAGAGGCTGCTTTCAAAATATTTCAGTGCAAATGAGTATGAAAAAATATAGAAGATTAATCATGTCAAAATAGCATTTTTTGCATGTTAAACCACACTCTTTTAACAGTCTGGGGCCATCTGACCAGTCACGCCCGGCTACAGGAAAGAAGCAGCTCTTTGTACAGCCTTTTTTTTTTTGTGGGGAAATAAGGAAAGCACATCAACATAGAATTAGAGAATTGCTCTGGGTGGAAGAGACCTTAAAGGTTATCAAGTCCAACTGTGAACCCAGCATTGCTGGGTCACCACTAAACCACGTCCCTCGGCACCACATCTACACATCTTTGAAATCCCTCCAGGGATGGTGACTCAAGCGCTTCCCCGAGCAGCCTGTTCCAGGGCATTACACCCCTTTCTGTGAAAAGAGAAAGAAATTTCTTTCTGATATCCATCTTGAACCTCCCCTTGAGGCCGTTTCCTCTTGTCCAGTCACTTTTTCCATGGGAGAAAGCTGTTGGAAATGCCTCAGCAGAAACATGGCTTTCTCTTGATTTTTATCTGAAATGCTTTGCTTTTCTTCACTCTTAGTAAATAATCTTTAATTACATTGTGGTTGCGTGTACTTTCCTTGCCATTTTCTATTAGTGTGGTTTTTAAATCTGTGGGATGCCAAGAAATTAATCAAACAGAACATCCAGGGTGTTCTCATAGACATAAATATTATGAGGGAATGAGGCTGCTAAATCTTCTTCGTCCCCAAAACGGGAAGCACGTATAGATTGTATTCTGCAACAGAACATAACTTAAGGGGGATGTAACAGCTCCCATTACGTTCCCATTAGCCAACAGCATAAACCACTTTCTGCCTGTGGAAGGTTTCACAAGAATAGGCTCTAGCATTGTATACACAGGATGCTATTCATGGCAGTGATGAATTCCTCCAGGTTCTGTGGTATTCTGAATACGCATCCGACCTGCCTTGTCTCCAGTGTCACAAGTACCCACTTTTCTTTCCTGATAAATCACTGTAACAAATTCAAATTTTCAGTCCCTGTTTGGGTGACAGAGTTGCCCTCTGGCAGCTACAGCTATAATTGTCTCCTAGGCCACTCCAAAATAGAGAATGCTCCTTAAAACAAAAAGGCTTTTTTATATTGTGTGTATGTGCTTGGAGAGGGAAGGGAGAAAGGAAAGGGGAGGAACAGGAGTACCTTTTAAAAAGGGGTTTTGAATGAAATTAACTGAATGAATCAAGCTCCTTGAGCCCAGCTGAAAAGGAATTTTTTTTTTTTTTTAAATTAAATCCTTCTGTCTTTATTCCACCACCGAGTGTTTCATATCTGGTAACGTTTGTCACGTTTTATTAGGGCTCTTTACAGTACTTCTAGACACTTCTGCTGACATCAGTGGAGTTTTCCCTCCACTTCTTGTGTGCTTTTTGCCAAATTTTACTGATTTTTGAGATACGGTTTATACCCTGAAGTGATTATTTCTTTATCTGAATGTGTCTGCTAGTGAAATAATGAGGCATCCCCTCTGTAAGCAACACAATAGCAGAGCAATTTTCTAGACCCCGGAAGGGACTGAAAGAGGAGGGTTCTTTTTTTGCTCTCTGTTATCCATGTTACACTAAAGAGTTGTTGTTTTCTTAAATCCACACAGCAGAGGAGAGCAGGGTCAGGAATATGGGATTTCTCCCCTTCTCAAAGGATGCATTTCATACCAACCACCCTCCTTCGTACACTGTACGGAGAAGAAATCTGGGTCCAGAAGGATGATGGTTGCTTAGCTAGCTGCTCTAGAAAGATCAAGATTTTGTTCTGTCTCTTATGGTTTAATTTACTGTAAACAGCAAAAGTGTTCATCACTTATGTATGTGGGAACGGCTGTATCATTGTAAATCAATGCAAACAGAGGAAAACTTTATATGCAGCCTGTCAACAGCAAATGTCAATGGAAGAGCATTAGTAATAAATGTCATGGTGTGCTCTAATTACCTCCTACAGCTCTGCTCCTTTAGGGTAGATGTTCTATCCATTGAGGTCATGCTGTGGTACATATTAATTAAATCTCTTCAATGTTATCTGCTGTTTCTGGAAGGCAGCAAATGTAATATGCAAAATAGTGGTTTATCTGGAAAGAAAAGAACACATCCCGCAGCAAGGAAATATCTTTATCTTTTGAAATAGATGATATCTATTATTAAAACAACAGCAAGGAAAAAAAAAAAAAAAAAGAGAGAGTGCCTGCTAGATTTTCTGCTCTTGTTAATGGCGTGGTTTAGAATGAAATATTGACTAGAAAGGGGAAAGAGAAATATGCTTGGACATGAAAGCACAAGTGCTATAGTTGAGTAAGTATGTGTTTCTATTAAAATTATGACCCTGTAGAATCAGTAGCTAGGAAAGAGAGGCTTCGACAAGCACTGGGAAGAAATGCAGCTACAAGCAGCTCTTTGCCCTTCGCATGGAGAAATTCTATTGTGTCTGATGGAGAAACAAGTTGTTCCAATTTAAAGCCTGCTGAAGTCAGCCAGTGGAAAACTGTGAGGCATTCCCTTGATGCATGTGTCTGGCTCAGGGTTCTGATGACTGTTCTTATGTATATTAACACTTAGGTAGACATTTTTGACAGAGCTATTTTTAACAACTACTTTTGCATCTTCATTTCAGCTGCAAAAATATGTATCTGCACAGGCAAAGGCATCTATTTGTCAGTCATGAAATAGGATCACCGCTTGATGACCCAGGAGAGGGTGGAAATTTTTGCAAAGCATCTGAGAAAAGCGAGAATACACTTCGGCTTTGAGGCAGCTTGCACTTCTAGGTCTTTTAGATCCTGCCAAAAATGTTTCCTAAATTTTTGAGGGCCTTCAGAATCAACAAAGAGCAGGGAGTTGATTCGATGTGGGTGAAAACCCCACTATACTTAATGAACGAGTTCAGTACATTCCAAGAAAAGAGTCAGAAGCGTTGCAGTCGTGTTCCTTTGGGTGTCTATCTCTTGTGCCTTGCTGAAGAGTGGGGACGAACACTGCGTGGCAAGAAAAAACCCTGGAATTCCCATTACACGCATCGATAATGTCCATCTAAATCGTTAAACATCTTTTACGAAAAGGAAGTGTTTGCTTGAGATTTTTTGCATTATGTTTGCAACGTCATCACTGGAGGGAAAATATTTGGAAGAGCTGGGAGATTTCAAATGTCTTTTAACTCTGACCTACACCAAAATAATTAGTCCCTCAAAAACTTGAAGTAATAGTCAGGTTTTGAAATAACTCCGCACATCTCGGCAAAGGAGCTGCTTGCTCCTGAGCTCACCTGGCGATTATCTTCCTTTTTTTTATCTTCACCAGCTTTGTTGCCCTTCTTTGGACACACTCCAGCACCTCAGTGTCCTTGTAGTGAAGGCGTTCAGTACCTCAGCCTTTTCCTCATCCTTGGTCACCATATTTCCCCCCATATCCAACAGAGGCTGGAGATTCTCCTCAGTTCCCCTTTTGCTGTTGAGGTATTTATAGAAACTTTTTTACTTGTCTTTTTTTGGCAGTGGCCAGATTAACTTCTAGTTGGGCTTTGGCCTTTCTAATTTTCTCCCTGCATAGCCTCACAGAACCTTTGTAGTCTCCCTGAGTGTCCTGCCCTGTTTTCCATACGCCATCAGCTTTCCTTTTCTTCCTGAGTTCCAGTCAGAGTTCTCCGTTCAGCCAGGTCAATCGTCCTCCCCGCTGGCTCATCTTAGGGCACACTGGGACAGCTGCTCCTGTGCCTTCAGACTTCCCTCTTGAGGAATGTCCAGCCTTCCTGGACTCATTTGCCCTGCAGGATGGCCTTCCTAGGGACTCTCACCCTTTTAGGTGACTTCAATTGGTCACCTAAACTAGTCAGTTGGTCACATAGTCTGCCCTCTGGAAGTCCAAGGAGGCAGTTCAGCTGACCCTCTTCCTTATTACCCCCAAGAATTGAAAACTATCCAGTTTCGTGATCACTATGTCCAAGACAGCCTCCAACCTTCACATCACCCCCAAGTCCTTCTCTCTTTGTGAATAACAGGTTTAGCAGGCAGCCTTCGCTAGCTGGCTCTCTCACTGTGTGTCAGGAAATTATCTTCCACGCACACCAGGAGCCAGATGTTCTGAACTCCAGACTGTAGACGTCGTCTTCTGATGCATAGTTCTAGTTCAGACCTGTTTCTTGTTGGAAATGTTTTCTTTCAGATTGGACTTGTTTCTTTCCAAGGCACGTAGGGAGCAGGGCAGCCCTGGAGGAGGATGGGGTTGTGTTTATTACATTTCATTTGTTTACATTTTCTGTTGTCTTGACTTGTAAATATTTAGCCATGAATATGCTTGACAGCTTATCTTCATCCTGTGCCCAGACAGAAGACTCCTGCAGATAAACCCCACCGCTCGCGTGCATTAGCCCGTCTGCCTTAAATTTCCCGTAGCGTAGAGATGTGCTCTAAAGGGTCGGGGAACTGCTTTGGTCTCTGCACACGCTGCAGGGTCTCAAGCTCGGGGTCACTAGCGGATGATCAGAGGCCATGGGTGCCTTAGTCTCCCGCTGCTGGCTGCATTTCTTGATCAGGTAATAAGGATTTCTTGTGGTCTTCACATGGAAATAGGGATCTTACTATGGGAAGAGCAGACTATCCGGGTATCTGTACTAGCCCTTGGCTGTAGTTCAACACACATCTATTTTCACCAGGGGCTGGGGATCTCCATTGTCCTGCCTCGGTAAACCATAGGTGAAAAAGTCACATTAGAGGAGCTGAACAAAAAAATTGCTTTTTATTTTCAAGTGTGAGGACATAAATTCTCTCTCCACAGCACCAGGGCATGGGTATGTTACAAGTAATTGGAGATTTGCATCTGTTACTTGCTATATGACCTTCTCAAATAGTGGTTTTCTGATGATTTCACCTACTCAATAAAAAAATAGGATTACCTAAAATAAATAGCTTTTCTCTTCTATCAGGACCCAAATGTATGAGCGGGAGATTCCTTTTCTGTTCACCTGAGGTAGTAGCAATATGCAAGAGCATCACACAGAAGAAATTTATGCCACTAATGATGTTGCAGCTGTCCAAAGACAGCTGCTCTTTTTACTACTATACATCTTTTAGTGATGTGACAAATGATGTAGTTACGATCGTGGCACAGGAAGGTAACCTGGTTGTCAGCTCGCACAAAGGTTGAGAGCTGCTTTCTGCCAACAGGTCGTTAGAAAGCTGGTGAGTTACGCAGTTGCACACGGATTTACAAACAGTGCTCTTGTCCTGGTTTGGGTGAGAACAGAGATGGTTCTGCTCAGTGATTTTACTTTCCAGCTCAGTTCTCCTAACTCACTGCACTGGCTGAAGTCAGCAGCCTGTTTTCACAGGCAG
>JAAGNO010004830.1:0-30983 GCA_033439905.1 Ceryle rudis | reverse complement strand
AGTTCGGGAGGGGCGGCAGGGCCCCCTGCGGGGGTGGGGGCCGCCGCCCCGGCCGCCTCCGCGGGGTGGCCGCCGCGTCATGACTGGTGACTCGAGCAAACGATAGTGGCCTGCCCAGGCGCTCCCGGTGCCTGGCGTCGTCTGTAGCTATAGCGCGTTTGCAGGAACGTGGCCCTGCCTTGTGGGCCACGCTTCAGTTGGGGGCGTTGCTGCAGCTTTTGCGCCTGTGGGGACAACACTTTGCAGCGTGGGCTGCCCTTGGGGTGATAGCACTTGGATCCCACGCGTGCCACCTCCTGTGGCCATTGTGCACGTGCATGTGCACCATCGTGTGTTGCAATGCCCACTTTCGCTGCTGGCTTTTTTCCACGCACTAGTTATAATAGCGGGGAAGTTCATGTTCGTTTAACCTGTATAAAGTAACTCGGCGCTTTGATGTAAAATTCAACTGATTTTGTCCTTCCATATAAAATCCAACTGATCTTGCCCTTCCTTTGCTGCTCTCACTGTCATCAGAGTAGCTGCCCGTCAGGTAGGAGTGAAGATCAGGGCTCTTTCACTAGACATCGCACAGCATACAACTAATTGGTAGGCCCCTTCAAAAGTAGAGACATACATAAATGTTTACTTTCATGCATAGCAAGTTCTGTCGCTGACTGTTTACAAACCATAAAGCATATTTAGCATCTCCTAAGCATAACACTAGAGAAAGCAGACGGATACAGCAAGGAAAGGAGGGCAAAATAATGAGATATATATAAAAAATTATCTAAATCAAGTCACGTCCATTTTTTTTTGCTACTTATTATTTCAGAACAACAACAAAAAAAAAGATTGTGTCACACATGATAGATGGTAATAATTCTTTGTTTATTGTTGAAATGCCCAAAGAATTAAATTATAACACAAAATGATGTGTTAGGCATTGTACAAATACACAGGAAGCTGCAGTATTTTCAGTTTCCTAATGCAGACAGTTGAATTCAGAAGTTATCTTTGTGGGATTAGCAAAAATCACTGATGATACACACAGGATTATTTTTTGTATGTGAGACGGCAATTTAAGATGTTATGCTCTTTTGGATTTTCCCAGTGCACTCCGCTTCCTCAGTTCATAATTTGATTTTCTATGCCTGCAAAAATGCATCCTGAAAATGCTAAAAATTTAGGTTGATTCCAGACTCGGCACAAACAGTTAGGAGGTGATTCACTTAATTGAGTACCTTTGAACTTCCTGTTTTATTTGTTCTGATTAGTTTATTTTCTGTCATCTTCATATTTTGCTACCTCATTGCTTGCTTGGCCTTCCACATCATTAATAATCAGCTTTGGCATAATGAAAGTTAGAGTGAGTGCTGTGGCATCTGCTCGCTAAGTTTTAACCACATCGTTCCCTCATATTTTCTGTCTCTTGTTCAGTTCATTGTAAGTTTGTCTTTTACCATCACAGTGCAGCATTAATTCTGCGTGACCTATTTTGATTGTGTCCATATTGCAGTTGCTGCATGACTTCATCTCATCTTGGTAACTCCTCTAGTGGCAGCAGCAAAGCTATGGGAGTGCAGAGCTCTGTGTTGGCTCTAAGACCAGGTATTTCTTTGGTGTCTTTAGCTGGGTTTTGCCACTGCTTCCTTCTTTCACCACTACCAAGGAAGCAATATCTCAGTCAGCTGATTGAAAGTAGCTTAGGGTTGTCCACTGGGTGACTGGCACTTAGAGATGACGTGCCTTTCAATATCATTGGGGATCATCCTTATCAAAAAGTTGCTGAGCATTTCCTTGCACTTAAAAAGCCAAAATTACAGTTTTAATTTTAAAACATAGTGGGTAAAGCACGTTTAAGTAGGACTTTTCATGTGTTATTTTTTCTCTCACTGAATTCACTGGCAGAACTCCCATCCACTATATAAAAAAAAGTGTAGATTAAGCAGGAGATACTATGTAATGTGTTTTCATGTGTGACCTTCCCTGTCTACATTTAGATAATTCCGTATAAAATCAGGTTACTTAGAACATATTTTTGAATTTATTTGAAAACACGATCATCACTCAAAAAAAGAAGCACTCAAGGGATTATTCTAGAAAGCTGTGGCTTATTTTATCATGTACTACATCACAGTAACAATGCGATACAAAATCCCATTTGGAAAGTAAATATATATATAAAACCTCCCCACTCCTAGTATCGCTTAGTCCAAAATGCCCACAAAGAAGCTTCATTTTGCTGAAAATCTACAATTTCATAAACATTGCCTATTAAACCATGTAGAGGGTTATCATTAACAAGGTAAGAATGAGATTATCAACAACTGGGCTATTATGGTGTGTCTTACACTGTGCTGTCTTACACTGTACACAAGTACTGATGGCTTTTGTAAGCTGGACGTAAAAGTTTACCAGTCCAGACCATTGGCATTTTCAGCCACTTCACACACATTTTTTAATGTATGTAAAGGATAATACTGTATTTTCAACTGTGGAGAATTAGATCCACTGCACTTGTTTGTCATATAGATAATTGTAGGATTTTTCATTTTTTTGCTATACAGTTCTTTGCATTTTGCAAATTAATGTAGCTGTAGCCATTTAGCAACTTTAAATGGGTTTTGAACCTAAAGAACAGATTGCTCTTAATGGAGCTACATCAGCTTAAAGTCAAGATCTGACCCAAAGTTTTCTATTTAGTGTACATTTGTCTTAGCATCAAAATGAACAGTGTAAATATAAGAGTTCTTGGCTTATGAGTGAATAGCACAAAAATGTCATGTGTACATACTCCTTTTACAGCCTGCCATGGCTCACATGGATCTCCTCTAGGCTTTGAATGCTAAACATTCTCCTTATGCCTTTGAAATAAGCCAAGTGATGCCCTAAGCCTCTGATCTTGTCAATGGAGATAGATAGGCATCTCCAGAGGGAAATTCAAAATCTAATGAAATTGAGGATCTTCCTCTCCTTTCTTCTCTCCTTTCTTTGCTCCAGAGTAGAGAATTCAATATTACGATACAGAGTAGTCTCTGAGAGGAGTCACTATCTCAGCAGGTGACTTACTGGTAATGAGATTTTTAAATTATTTTTTCTTTAGCATGACCTCCTGTTTTTCAGGCACCGATTTAATTGTAGAGTACCATGGCACGGGTTGCATTTCCCCCTCTCCCTTTTATGCTTAATACTTGCTAAGAATATATTTGCGTATGTATTTTATGAGAATCAACAGCAGAATAAATATAAGGGGAAGGAATTTGAGTCTTTCTCTACATCTGTGGCTGCACACTTTATGTTCCGTGAGGCCTTTTGAAAGAATGACTTCCTTTCTCCTTTCTGTGTTCCCTTCATGCAGTTTCTACACGCTGAAATAATTGTCTGTTACATGGGGAAGGGAAAGCAGCAATGCGGCTGCAAGGATTGGCAGAAGGGAGCTGCTTCAAGGCTCTGTGATTAAATGAAGCTGCTGCAACACACTGCGGTTAGAAAAGGGTGAGATTCTTGATACTCAACAGCAATGAGTGTGACCGAGATTATCAGTTTCAAAATGACTGTAGATTGTCTTGCTTTTTTAATGTGCTGTATATAATTACGTGAAAATTACTTTTTTTTATATATATGTGTGTTATCTTTCACATTCATCTCTCATTCAGTTTTAAATAATGCCCCTAAGAATATAGATGAAACATAATGTACTTTACGAATAAATCAAATTTTCCTTCTTTATTAAATGTAATGGGTTTATGTATACAGACCACTTTTGTATATGTCAGACCAAAGGATTTAGAATTCAGTCTTTTTATTAGTGAGATTCAATTTCTTAGACTCATGGAATGGAATGAAAAGAAAATACCATTTATGTAACATCATCTCTGGTGTTGTATAATACAGTCACAGCTGGGGAGTTAATGGATGCCTAACTTTAGATACCTAAATTTGATAGGTAAATTACTTGCCTGTTTCCATGTGTCACCTCTGGTGTCAATGAAAATAAAAAGAAGTCCTGACAGGGTGAGGGTGATTCAGACCGGGAACCTGGCTGCCAAGAGTCAATATATTCAAGTTTAGGCACACAGATGAAGTGTCTAAAGAGAAATGGCACAAGCCCAGATTTCACTCCAGTAGGCTACAGAAGCTGTTCCAGTTGTTCTTCCTAAGTGAGGCATTTTCTGAAGTGGAAGTAAAAGGTTGACATTGTGGACCTAAGAAGTACAAGCTTCAAGTAAATAATGGGTGTTTAGAAGGATAGGAATGACAAAAACTTAGGAGCATTTCATTTTCTACAAACGTCCTAAACATAGCATCAGGCTTCCCTCTGCCATTTAGCTCAAGGCAGAACTCTTACATACACAAAATAATTCCTGTGAAGTCAAAACGGTCATGCAGTCTTGAGATGTTCCAAAAGGGATTTGTTTACTTATTTGACATGCAAGAGATTGTCCTTAGCTAAAATATTGTAATGGTGACATGTAAAAAGTTGGAACACAGCTGTAGAAATAATAGTTAATAATAAAGGAATTAAAAAAAAAATAAAAAAAGGAAAAGGCCACGAATTTCAGCTAGGTTAGCAGGCATATTAATCATGAAATACGTAGTTTTACCAGCACACATCTAAATAAACAAGATGGTAACATAACCTTTTCTTGGACGCCAGATTATCCGACTCGGTTTGCTCGTATTTTTGTCACTTGTATTACTGATGTTTGTCATACAGTTCTGTATGATTAATAACACATTTCTATACTGTGATATCTATGTACTTTCTACTAAAAAATGCTGGGGAGAGTAGATGGAGAATAAAGGTTGCAACAGGACTGTTTACTTGCTTATGGATATATTGTACTCAAATCTTGGTGGACGTGTAGGTAGTTATCTTTTTATAATCAAACTGCACTGTGAGACATGATGACTTCTCATAATAGTCTTTATTTCAGAAGTAATACTTTTTAATATGATTTGGTTTTAGAAAACAGCAGTGAATCATCATTCTTGGACCATAATCAGAAGAGCAGGATGTACTGCAAAGAGTGGAGATACATCTCAGAAAGTAGGCTACTGGAGGTAAGTGCAAAACTAACAGACAGAAGTGCTCTTCAGAGAAAAGAGATGTTAAACAAAACGTTGAAAAAATATTTCATTAGGCCATTTGCAATGAAATCTTTCCATCTGTATTACTAGGTCATCTTTTTCTATATCTATTAACCCCTAAAACAACTGCCACTCCTCTACACATACCTTTCCAATGGACAACGTCTCTATTTATCAAAATTATCCTGCTACTTCTCTCCCGAAAATACTTTGCACAGCATCTAGTCTGGTACCTGACAGCAGAGATGTTAGCTTAAGAAAAGCTTATGAAAAGCAAAGCAGTTACACAGCGTTTCTTTCACAGGAACACCTCCCCTTCTAGTCATGTCAAGTTTAGGAGCATGCAGAGCTGGAGTATACATTTGGATCAGGATACTTACAGGTACTGATGAGCTTCTTAGATTGTCATTATTAAGTCATTTTTATCTGTAGTTTCTGTACCTTCCTATTACATTGAGTTTCACAGCTAACTGTACTTTAGATACCTGAAAAAATATTCTCCCATACCACTAATACAGAACCCATTTTTCACATTCAATTGTTTAAAATGTAGTGCCATACTGAAAGGAAGCTGTGCAATATCAGCGTATTAAAGTAACTTTGAAAATACAAATTTTCTAAATATTCATTAAATACAAATATAAAAAATATTAATATTGAGCTAACTGTACTGATTTTAGTTCTTTTCTGATGAAAATGAAAAAAAAAAAAAAAAATTAAGCTTGTAAACAAGTATTCTGTAGCATATCCCATCACCATCTGTGCTTGCTGCAGAATTCAAGGGCCTTCCCCAAAGTCAGACCTTGGGGAGCACCTGGGGTATGCATGTGTTGCTGGATTATTAGATTTGATGGGGGAGGATGAACAGGGCAATCTGAAGAGGGTGATGTTCTCCGAACCTACCTCCTAAAACTGTAAGAGTTTGAAAATACTTTACATGTGAGAACCGTCTGAGGTGGTTTAGCCCAACTTCAGATACTGTTCTGAAAGTAATGGACACAAATTGTAACACAGGAAGTTCCACCTCAAGATGAAGAGAAAAATTCTTTACTGTGAGAGTGACAGACACTGGAACAGGCTGCCCAGAGAGGTTTTGGAGTCTCCTTCTCTGGAGACTTTCAAAACCCACCTGGACGTGTTTCTGTGTGGTCTGCCCTGGGTGATCCTGCTCTGGCAGGGGTCGGACTTGATGATCTCCAGAGGTCCTTTCCAAACCCTACCATCCTATAATTCTATGAAGTGTTTCTGCTTCCCTGAACCTTTCTGAATAACTTCCACTCCCTTCTGAAGCCCTGTGATTAACCGGTGTTGTTAAACTTCCATCCAGTCTGCTTTCCCTCTCAGGTCCCTGTTTGACCATCCTGCATCACTGTTTACTCCCTTACCCTGGGAGTCCACCCTGCTCTCTGCTGCATTGAACAGCCCATTACCTGGGGCCCAAACCCTCTTTCAGAAACATCTGTTTGCTCCTGGAGGAGGGTTGTGCTAAAAAATAAGAGAAGGTAGCTCTGTATATATTATATTTAAAAGTCCAAATGGGGTTTGTTATCCTGTGTAAGAGGAAGATAATTTTCATATTTTTACTTGCTCTTGTGATTTGTTTAGCACTGGTAGAATAATAAACTAAACAAAAGGGGGGACAGTCTGAAATGGCTGTCATAAACTGCTGTCTCAAATAAGCATTACCAACTTTTCTCGCTATGTTTAATATTCTGTGGCTGTCTGAGATACCCGTGCGTTTGGAGATTAATAACAAATATTCATTCGTCATTCCATACACTTGGTAGCTTATCCAAATTAGGTGTAATATAGCAATAATAAATAAATAATAAATGCTATGTGCATAAAATCTTCTTTCATCTTTAGCATGGCTTTTTATTTATTTTTGACAATCTGGTAGTTAGTTTCATGTTATGCAATACCGTACACTGTACAATTGATCTTCCTCCAATTTTCAGATTCTTTACTGATCATAGTTTTTGTACCTATAAATATTTTCTACACAGTGTCTAAATTACTGGTCAGCATACTTTAAATCATTCCCGGGTGTTGGCTTGTTCAATAATGAGGCCATCAGGGTTTGTAAGCTGGGAGGTCAACCAAAAATTAGGGAGTAAGTTGAAATTAATTTAAAATCAACTCACTGCAAAAAAAAAAAAAAAATCTCCAAGATTGCCCCTAGCTCATTACTATATGACTGCAGGCTGCTGCTAACTGGGTACTGTGTTGTAATGTAACACTGTACCACAGCCTGAACAGAAAATAAACATGAAAGCGTTATTGAATTAGATGAGTTTTAATAAATCCTAGAAACTAATAGAGGAGTTAGACTAGATATTTTAACTTACCAATATTTATATCTTTTCATCATATTTAACAAGGTCTAGGGAAATGCTGAATATATTTTACTTCATGTAATCATAGAATCATAAAATGGTTTGGGTTGGAAGGGACCTTAAAAGATCATCCATGGGCAGGGTATGCCTTCCATGACACCAGGTTGCTCAAAGCCCTATCAAACCTGGCCTTGAACATTTCCAGGGATGAGGGATCCACAGTTTCTCCGGGCAACCGGTTTCAGTGTCTCACCACCCTCACAGTGAGGAACTTCTTCTGTATACCTAATATAAATCTAACCTCTTTCTGTTTTAAGCCATTACCCCTCATCCTATCACTACATGCCCTTGTAAAAAGTCCCTCCCCAAGCTTCATATAGGCCCCCTTTAGGTACTGGAAGCCTGCTAAAAGGTCTTCCTGGAGCCTTCTTTTCTCCAGGCTGAACAATTCCAAGTCTCTCAGCCTTTCTTCTCAGGAGAGGTGCTCCAGCCCTCTGATCACCTTCATGGTCCTTCTCTGGATGCATTCCAAGAGGAATGTTGGGGGCCTCAGAGCTGAATGCAGTACTCCAGGTGGGGTCTCACAAGAGTGGAGTAGAGGGGCAGAATCACCTCCCTTGAACCACTGGCCATGCCTCTCTTGATGCAGCCCAGGGTGCACTTGGCCTTCTGGGCTGCAAACATACATTACTGGCTGCACCTGTACCCCCAAGTCTTCTCCACAGGGCTGCTTTCAATCCACTCATTGCCCAGTCTGTATTTGTGCTTGGGCTTGCCTTGACCCATATGCAGGACCTTGCATTTGGCCTTGTTGAACTTCATGAGATTTGCATGGCTCCACTTCTCAAGCTTTTAAAGGTTCCTCTGGATGGCATTCTTTCCCTCCAGCATGTTGACTGCACCACACAGCTTGGTGTTGTCTGCAAACTTGCTGAAAGTGCACTTGATCCTACTGTCCATGTCACCAACAAAGATGTTAAATAGTGCCAGTCCCAATGCCAACCCCTGAGGAACACTACTCATCACTGGTCTTCATTTGGACATAGAGCTGTTGACCACATGCAACCATCCAGCCAATTCCTTATCAACCAAGTAGTCCATCCATAAAATCCATGTCTCTCCACTTCAGTGACAAGGACGCCATGCGGGGCAGTGTCAAATGCTTTGCACAAGTCCATGTGAATGACGTGAGTTGATCTTTCCTTATACACCAACACTGTAACCCTGTCATAGAAGGCCACCAAATTTGTCAGTCACGGTTTCCCCTTAGTGAATCCGCGTTGGCTGTCACCAACCACCTCCTTATATTCCTTGTGCCCTAGCATTGTTTCCAGGAGGATCTGCTCCATGATCTTGACAAGTACAGAGGTGATAATGACTGGCCTGTACTTTCCTGGGTCTTCCTTTTTACCCTTTTTAAAAATGGGGGTTATTTTTCCTCTTTTTCGGTCAGTGGGAACTTCACCAGACTGCAATGACTTTTCAAATATGGATAGTGTCTTAGACACTTCATCTGCCAGTTCCCTCAGGATCTACAGATGCATCTTGTCAGGTCCCATGGACTTATGCACCTTCAGGTTCCTTAGAACAAACAGTCCTGAGTTTTTGAGCAGTAATTGTCTCTCCAGATCAGAAGTGTTAGATGAGTAGCAAAAAAATGTATCTATTACACACTTGTTGTCCATTGCCTTGGGTAATTTAAAAATTAATTTTATGAGGAAAATGGTTTGCTCTGAAGGCTGTTCTAAGTTCAAACAGCTATTATCCTCCCAGTTAAAAATTTGTGAGCATAAATACTTTTAAAATAAGAAGTGAGTAGGTCTATTAACACAGCAAGCCTATTTAGACCTCTTCCCTTTTACTGTACTCAGGCATACATTGTTAGACAAAGATTCATCACACCCTGTACACATATACTAGAATACATTCCAGGAGTATATGTGTTTATGTGGTGTATATAAGTAAGATAGATCCTTCTTTTCATATTTCCTCAGTACATTAACCATGAGCTTTTCAGAAGCCGATTACAACATACAATTCCTGTGCTCTTAACTAGTTGTCTTATGAAGGGACAAGATGGAGGAGGGATGCAGTTCCTCATTCCTTTTGCTCTGAATAGCTGGCCACTAATAAATGCAGAGCATGTTCTGCTCTCTCATTTATGAGTAGAGCAACTCTGCAGGCATGCACAATCTAGAAACTCAAGAGGAAGTCCAGACAGCTCAGCCTAAATGTCTGTTGCATGCATCAGTCTCACTGAAGATCATGTTTCCCCCTGTGATCCTGCTGAGCTTGCCTAGTGGAAAAGTGACAGCTTAACCATTGGTTAACAGTCAATAAAAGAACAGTTGTTGGTCAAAAGACATGTCTGTGCTTCATAATGCCATTCCAGATAGAGACACCTAATCCTGAATGAGCTTACTTAGGTTCCAGGAATAGGATAGTTGTGCTAATGCATCCCAGAGTCCAGATTTATTTACCTCCTGGTCCAACTGCTTCCTGTAAGAAAAGTTTTTTTAAAGTTCATGACCTCACATTCCATAATGCAGTTCATTATACAATCATTTGACACATTATTTTCTCTCCAGGCTTTTCAGAAGCAATACTTTACTAACTTCTCAAATGACTAGTATCCAACTGCAAGCACATGGGCTACAACTCGCTTAACTGAATTTGGAGGTCAGAATAGTCCTCTACATTTGAGTGAGACACACTGTGTTGCCAGTATAGTCAGCTGAAACAAATAAGCATTTTTAATCATTTGTCTCTTCCTAAACAGTTAAAATACTTGAGAGTTAATGTCAGCCCAGAGTGCCTATTTTTTCCCACTGTCTATAAAGGGAATCTTGAGTGGTTAGCTCAAATGCAGATGTCCTAAATTAGGTTACCTGAAAAGCACCCTGTAGTTTTCAGACTGATAAGAAATACTGCTAATTGTAAAAATGACAGTCCTGGTGCTCAAATCCATGGGATCTACACCACTGACCTAGTTGCATCACTGTTGAATTTGCATTAATTTAGATTATATTTCCTCTTCTGCAGACATAATGTATTTTAGAAAACATAAGGACATCCAGTCCATGCGCCACCATTTGAATCTAATACTCTGTTAATCAGTACTCTGTTTTTAATCTTATCTTTTAGGTAAGTTCAGTAAGAAATGGGTGATAGGTCAATTGCAGATTTACCTATTGGACCTACAGCGTGTTGATCTTTCATTTCGGATGGAAATAATTGTACTTATTTTAACGTTTATAATAAGGAAATCACTGCTACTGCAAATAATTTTACAATCTTTCTGTAGTTAGGGAGATACCACAGCATGGCAACACATCCTTTCTGTCTTAGAGACTTAGGTGAATCCCCATCTAGATGGGAGTATCCCACACCGGACATTTAAATTAGTGAAGTGAGGTGATAATTAGCTACACAGCAAAAGGTGCTAGGGATCAGAGCTTATTACCAGGATTATCCCTTTCAGACACAATATCCTAAGAAAGCAGTGGTTTAGGTTTTAATGTCATATTGTGTTCTAGATTTCTTGTATTTGCAGAACAGCTAGTAACTCATGATCCTTCCTTCTGATGCCATTTCAAACTAATAATGGACTAATAAGTGTTTTGTACCATTTAATTTAATATCAACAGTAGAATAACTGAGATTCTGTTGTTTCTTTTGATAATTTTCTTATGGTCTATACAAGTTGTTTAAAGGTGGGTTAAATGTGGGCAACTATACACACATACAATGGTAAATCTTTTTTACAAAATTAATGTATAAAATTTTTAGGCTGTTACTTATCTGCCATAGTTTTATGTTTGCTTGGTTTTGGTTTTTGTTGGTTTTTTTTTTTTTTTTTTAGCCTTTCTACAAAATGGTCCCTTTTACTAATTTGTTGATGTTTAACAGGACATCTGAGCTATTTCACAGATGTTCAATTAGCTTGCTTTCCTCATCTTGAGTCTGTTCTAAATTTCTATCCACAGTTGAAATGGAGATTGAATGTGTTTTGTAAAGACCTACATAACTCTCATTTTTAATTTGTACATGTGTCTACACATAAGAATGCATTTTATATAAAGTTATATAAATGTACATAACTATGATATACAGTAATATATATATTTTATACAAGTATAAAACCAATATATATGTAATTGGTGTATCCTTTATGTGAGAATGATGCTGATCAGTCTACAAGATACTTGATAATAAAGAAATGCTTGCAGTCTTCCTTGTGTCATGTGTTGATAGTTGACCATGTTTAAGACTGGGCCAAGCAGGAGCTGGAAGCTATATAACTTTGCAGTTGTTCAGCAAGAACCTCAAAAAGAAGCTCCATGCTGTTAACTTCTGCCCCTCCACAGGCTTTTATTCGACACAAATTTCTCATTCATATTCTTGAAAGAAGAACATTAAATTCTTCCCACATTTATGGATCCAATAGACCTTGTTCAATTTCTTTTTCCTCCACCCATAATTTTGTGGGGGTTTTTTATGTTTGTTTGTTTGGTTGGTTGTGGGTTTTTTTTTGTTACTAAATCTGTGAAAAACATTTAAAAGGAAGATTTTGATCAAAATAATTCACTGATTGCTATTCATATGATGAGTATTACTGAAATTCCTTATCTCCTTCAAACTAGCAATTCCAGAATATATGAAAATAGATTAGAGAGAATAATTGCTAAATTTAAAAGCAAATTGCTTATTAAATCAACATAGTCTAGCAGTTGTTTTAGCAGGCAGTCAGTGTGGAAACCATTTACCAGTTGCTAGGTTGTCTCATTTATAGTGTTGACCTTCAGCTATATCAAATCACTACATGCTGTGAAATAGTGGAGAGGAATAGCCTACCTACCTGTGCGCTGTGCCTGATTCCTGGGGCTTGCTTCAGACAGTTACAATGCTCTTGCAATTTACAGCAGTGTCAGGAAAGCCCCGGGGATCATAGGAAAATATACTCCCGTCCAGCCCACTCAACTGAGTGCTGATGAATGGACATTTTATCCCCGTGTTTGGCTGCTTTAGGTACTTCTCACTTCTTCAAGTGTTTCATTGTGAAGATATTTGTAAATACATGTGTATAAATTAACACTTTAGCTGCACTATTACTTCATGATATATGTAAGAAAGCCTCTTATACGTGAAACTATATGAAGAAAGGGTCACTATTTTTTTCAGATAATGAGAAAAAGCCAGTGACTGTTAATGTAATAACCTGTTGTCTCACTGTTGAAGCTTTAAAGTCATAAAAAGGAAGACTTTTATATTGATTTTATGTTGTGGAACCACTGCCTAACAGTGGCATTCTACACTGTTCCTCTCCTAAAAATAAAAGTAGGTTTCATTTTTATTGATTTATTTTGTATTTTTTTTTAGCAGGTAGAGGATTGCTTATATTAATGGTCACATAACCTTTTTTTTTTCATCACTTCCATTCTTTAACATATCTTGTTATTAATTTTTCCTAGACTTTGCAGTATTGCATGCTAACAAACTAAAATACGCATCTTGAGCTACAGTACTTTATATATGTTGTAGAGAATCTGATTCACACTAAGATAACTTTAAAAGGTAGTAAGAAGAAAATGCCATCCATTATGTTTAAAATTAATTTGAATAAAACACTTAGGTTCACTTGCTTTCACCTTACAAGTACTGCACAAGATATCCAAGTGTTGTTATTGAATATTCCAAATTCAACAGAAAATTGTGACTTGTCCTTCCAAAGGGAAAAAAATAGTTGAATTTTGTTTATTAGCCGTTTATTTTCATTTCATCGTTATAGCTACAGTTTCCTGTAATACTAGCAACAGCATTCCTGCTTTTGTGAGTCTCTGCTGAGTTTCAGCTTTGTCAACATCGTTTACATCATTCATCTTTTAGTCATAATCTTAAATACAATAGATAATTTATCCACAATAAGCCATAATGGTTCCATATTAAATGCATGAAAAGACAGATTTTAAATGATCTGCGATTGCAGATTCCTCCGTATCTTTTTTTTTTCTTAGCAGTAGTAGCTAGTAAATACATACTAAATGTACATGTACAGTTAGGATTATTTTTCTTCTACATATTAACTCTCACGTATCAATAATGAAATTTATCTGTAGATTCATTATGCAGTCATTTAGTATTGTGGGATGATTTTGAGCTTCTTTGTGATGAACTATAACTCTGAGTATCTCCAATAACTGTCATCTGTCTTACAGAGTTTTCCAGGTAATTTATAAGGTTGTTGAACAGCATAGTTCCCAACACAGGTTTTTCAGAAATAAATAAATTAATAAAGAAAGAACAAATAAAGGCTGTCAGGCCCATCATTTTGTTTTCATATGAAGTTTGATGGCCATAGGTAGACTGAATGTACACTACACAAAAGTGCACTTCAGTTTTTGATTTTCTTCTTCAAAAGGCACTTTCATCTTTCACACTTAATTATCATCCATTCTTGCCAATGAAAAAGGCAATATAATCTGGATAATTTTAAGAAACTAGATGGCAAGTGGCTGAACAAGGCTTCAGAATTACCCTGGCAAGAGGACTAAAAGACTTTATTATTTTCCTGCCCCTGACACATCCTCAAACTAGCATGAAAACATACATCATGCCCTTGGCCAAACACCTCTGTGTGAAAGTTCAGGAACCAAAATCAGTAATCTGCACTGCTTTTACTGCCTTAAGACAGCAGAGTACCTATTTTAGTTGTCCTTTTCCTTATGCAGAATTTTTAGTGCAATCGATACAGGGAAAACTATCTTGTGAAACTTCTCATTTGTCCCGTGGATATATTGCACTTTGATTATATGCTTTGGCAGAATGTTATGTGGGTGCAGCTCACACTTAGTGTTTATGCTGTGGGCTTCCCAATATAAACTGTACTTCCTATGAGTTTCTACAATATTTTATTACCTTTCAAATGGTTCCCCTGTAACTTCTACTACAGAATCATGCAAATGTTTTGGTTGGAAGAGACCTTTAAGACCAACAGATCCAATCGTTAACCCAGCCCTGCCAGGTCACCACTAAACCATGTCTCTCAGCACCACATCTACACATCTTTTTAGTACCTCCAGGGATGGTGACTCCACCTCTTCCCTGGGCAGCCTGTTCCAGTGGTTTACAACCCTTTCAGTGAAGAAGTTTCTCCTACTATGCAATTTAAACCTCTCTTGGCACAACTTGAGGCCATTTCCTCGTCTTCTCACTTGTTACCTGGGCAAAAAGACTGCCCCCCAACTTGCTACAACCTTCTTTCAGGTAGTTGCAGAGAGCAGTAAGGTCTCCTGTGAGCTTCCTTTTCTCCAGGCTAAACAACCCCAGTTCCCTCAGCTGCTCCTCATAAGACTTGTGCTCTAGACCCCTCACCAGCTTTGCTGTCCTTCTTTGGACACGCTCCAGCACCATAATTCCATTCTTGTGAACTGAACACAGTACTCGAGGTGTTGCCTCACCAGTGCTGAGTAAAGGGGGACAATCACTTCCCTGGTCCTACTGGCCACACTATTTTTGATACAAGCCAGGATACTCTTGGCCTTCTTGGCCACCTGGGCACACTGCTGGCTAATGTTCAGGTGGCTGTCAATCAGTTCTTAACTATCTTTTTATCAGAAATAGATACTACTGTAAGACCAAGTGCCTTTCTAGGTAATTCATACATGTTACTCATGTATCACACTTAGCTTAGTTAGGCCATATGTGGTAAGCACAGAGACTAAAAGAAGACAGCAACACTGGAAAAGGGAAGATGAATTGCTTAAAATTAAGTGCTATAACGAGGTTTTCATAGAAAACACCCCAGAGGCTCTGGGGAATCTCCAACCTCAGAGATATTCACAGCTTGACTAGAAAAGCCCCGAGCAGCCTGATCAAGGACTGAAGTTATATGCAACTTGAAAGCTGGCTCTGAGTGGTCCAGATGATCTCCAGAGGTCCTTTCCAATCTAAATTTTTCTATGGCTTTGTGAACAAGCCTGTATGTTCTATGCGGTATCTTGAGCAAAAGTAAATCAGGCTTAGGGATCATATGGACTGAGTTATCTGCCCTGCTAGCACGAAAAGAACACTGCATTCTGAGTGCCTTTGGATGTGTGTGACCTGAATTCAGCAGTACTGCAGACTTTCAACAAAAAGGTTTTGAACTGTCTGTCAGGCAGAACTATTTTCACTACCTTTTATGTAGAAGATAGATAGTGGCAGATAAAGTTGGACTAAGATCTTTCATAGCCCTGTATAGTGCTCTGTATACAGTGCTCTGTATCCAAAATGTCATTTTTGTTACTTCTGTTTTGGAATTAAGCTGCAGACAAGGTATTTCAGCTGGAAAATTAGAACATCTTTGAGATTGTACAGGGAGTTAATATAATAGAGAATGATACAGTCACAGCAATGGAGCAGTATGATCAGCGCATCAGGTGACAGGAAGACAATGTGAACAAAATATCAAGTCCAATAAACAGCAGTTTTTATTCAAAGTGACAGCTGTCAAATGCATAGGACATGAGGCAGTCAAGCAGTGACTTCATTGCAGTGGACAAAGTAAAGGGGTCATAAAGGGGTATGATTCACCCTACATTTAAATAGTGCGGTCTTAATTTCTTAAACGCCTCATAAACGTGTTCATTTCATATACCTCAGGATGTAAAAAATTGCCTATGAAAGCAACAGAAGAGTCTATTACCAGTGGAAATCAGAGCACAAAACCATCTTCAAAGAATTCAAGTCATCGTCATGGCAGTCAGGGAGCAGTGACAGCCCAGTGCGGGGCTGTTGATGTTGATGATGTGTGCCAGATGAACGAATGCACTTTCCCCAGAGGTAAACAGGCGGGCTTTTTCTTGCACTTCCCTATTACTCTTTGCTTTAGATACAACACCTTCTGGATCTCTCCAGTGGATCTTCACACACTTTGTTGCCCTTGTTTTACAGCAGTATTTTTCATTTAATTTCACTCTGTATGAGGCTACAAGAGGAACAAAGCTTCCTTCTTTTATGAGGGCTGCTTCATATTGGTCATGAAAGAGTTGTTGCCATTTAGAATGGCAGAAACAAAAAGGAAAATAAAAAATGGAGTACAAAAATTGGAGAAAATATAAAAATAATAACATCTTAAGAAATGCTATGAAGCAGTTAGTAAGTTTTTACTAAATAACTTTTCAGTGAGTCTGTGATTTTCAGGACAGTTTTATTCCAGGTCCAGCTTTGAAGGACTACTATATTGCAACATCACTCTAGGACTGTTGCTTGCACCCCCACTGAAGCTGATAGTAACATAGTGCAATTCCTTTGTGATGCTTTTCCTTTGTTAGTCAGTGTGGACACTCTGCTGAAAATATGGAATTAATACATGCAATGCATAGAGACACATTAGCTTCCTTCTATTTTAAAATACATTGGGTAAAATTGAAGTTCTATCTTTATTATACCAAAAAACATTTAACCAGCTTAACAGTTAGTATGAGTTATCTGGGGCTGTAAGGATTATCCTGGAACAGAGGAAAGGACTGAAGATTCTGTTGAAGCAAATCAAAATTACATGGATAGGTAGGAAGTATGTGAGTTAGGGCTGCAGTTGTGATAGAAAGTATAGCAAGTATTTTCACACATCAACTTAATTTATGAATACTTTTAATGATGAAGTGATTGTGTGACAAGTGATACTAAGACAGAAGAAAAAAGAGGTAATTTGTAAAATACAGTTTTAAGAAAGTTAATGACCAATATCCTGTTCATAAGACAAGTATCAAAATTAACCTTTTCCTAGTAAAGCAGTAAATTCCCTTTAAAGTCTTAGTTATGACCTTTGATGAATCAGTGTTACAAGGTGAGCTACTTTCAGAGTGGAAATTTTTAGCATGATATAAACATGATGGATTGCAACAGTCCTTCAGTCGTCAAATGCCATGTTCTAGAAATGCAGTTTACTTACAAAGAATTGTAAGGACAAGGCTGCAGTCATTAAGCTAGTACAGCTAAATTGAGATAAAGGACTTGAGCCAAATTGCACTGTTTCACTTGACAAATCAAGATTGTAAAATTTTAGCGTCTCACTGATCACAGAGAGCAGCATAATTAATTTTGGTACTGTATTTCTTGATATTTAATTCAATTTCCTAATATTTATCCCTGACCTTTCTTTTTCAATATTTTGCAATGTTTTTCTTTTCTTGTTTTCAATAAAAAGAAAAAAAAAAGAAAAAAGAAGAAAAGGGAGAATGAAAGCTACAAAACCTTCTGTAAGAGTTTTAAATAATTATTTAAAGTGAAGGAATATTTCTGAGAATTAGTTTCTGCATCAAAACCTAAAACTACTTTACTGACTTCATCAAGAAACTGTTCTACAACCCACTTTGGCAACTTGAAAACATAATGTAATAACAGTTATACACTTGATAAGTGTGATGGAGATGTAACCAATTGACAGAAAATGGAAGTTTTAAATTATCAAAATTCTACGATAAAAATGTGGGGTTTACATCCTATTATAATATTATTGAACCAAGTAGCAGGGAAAGGAATTATGTCCTTTTTCCACTCCATTAGTAAAAATATGCTATATTCAATTTGTGCTATCAATAAACAAGCAGTAAAAATAATTTTTTTCAGGAGTTGCAAATTGAAAAGTGCAGAGCATGCAGGATATGCTTCAGTGGAAGTCTGTCAGCTTATGCTAGGTATCTAAGTTATATACAACAAAGTAAGCCATAGATGTGAAACAGCTGCCTAGGTTTTAATAAACAATCTTGATTTATAGCTGTGAAGATGCAAGAAAAGGCAGTTTTCTTCATTTTTCATGTAAATCTGGTTGTTTCCACTGTTCAAAGACATGAGTAATTTTAAACTGACTCCTATTTACCTGCAACCTACCGTGCATACTAAGGGACTTCACACTGGCAGCAGGTGGGGGGATATTCTATTCAGAAGACGTTAGAAACAATTGTGAACACTACATCATTTCCACTTCAGAAAAATACAATAATTTGTCTTCCAGGAGTGCTTCCTAGATGCTAGCCTAGTGCAGAGGAATAGTGCATATAAGTAGCACAGTGAATCTCCCTTACACACCTTAAAATCCCGTTTCAAGTTTATATTATGACCTTCATTCCATGAGGTATTTTAAATACTTTAAAATGTGAATGTAATCTAATTGTTTTCAGTCAGACTATTTGTTGCTTAAAAATAGAAAGGAACGGTATCTTGTTACCTAAGGATTGATTCAATCAGTAATATTTCTTAAGTATTAGAAAGCAATTATTATCCAGATTTATTTATAAAATGAGAAATATTGAAGAGAAAGCTATTTTAAAGCTCAGTTCTATACAATTCTTGCATGTAACATTTATTACTACAAACAATGGATCTGTTGGGCTTCAGTAGATTTGTTCACTGTAGTATGGATAATAAACCTTAAAATATATATATTTGCAACAACAGGCCCTAAGGATATTTCTATTTTTATTGCCAATCCTTAACAGTATTAAAGCAATCTGCTGGTTTAGAGAAAGCTTTAAAGGATAACCTTTTGGAAATGAAATTTCAGGGGCTGAAGAGGAAACACTTATTTCAAAAGCACAAAGTTGTGTGAATACTTGTTATTTTTGGAATAAAGTCCTTGGCTGAATCAACTCTTCCTATTGTGTGTGTGTTGGGGGGGGCAACAATGTCTTGTCTGCAGTGTGTTGATCAGAGAAGGACTGTGGAAAGCGGCCATGGACACGAACATTTGCACATGCAGGACCTCAAGTTTTTCGAATCAGGCAATTTGGAAAAATACATCTGGTTTGTGGAAATAATTGGTGGCAGGTTCCTTGGCTCTAGTTGGTGATCCTCATTGCTCAGGCACCAAAGAAACGATTTTCCAAGCAAACTGCGGTTTCTACAGCTTCTTGGCAGCCGCGCGCCTCAACCTGCAGCCTTTGGTGCATAAATCTCAGCTGGTCTTTTTTGTTTGGTGACCGGGACCGAGGAGAAGCCACTGGGCTCTTTTCTTTTGGGCAGAGCGACACTGTGGCACTGCAATAGCGCCCCGTCGCCAGCGAGGTGCCGCAGCCGGGCGGGCGGGCGAGCGGGAGGACTCTTCCCGCCTTCGGGCAGCGAGGTGCCGCAGACCGGGCGGGCGGGGGGGCGACCGGAAGGACCCTTCCCGCCTTCGGGCGCCTGGAGTGGCGGGTCAGGCGGTCGCCGCCTCGGGTCACGCCGGGGGCTGTGCTCCGCTTCTCCAGATTTGCAGCTGAACTGCGCCAGTGTCCCCTGCTTAGAAGGCAACCGGGGTGCTGGCCAGTCAGAGCCCCGGAAGGAGGCAGTCCACCGGAGAAGGTGGCTGAGTCGGGGCGGGCAGGTTGGCTGGTGGGGCTGCCCTCGCCCCTGAGGAATGCACCGAGGGGAAGGTTCCTCAGGGCTGGATCGAAGCTCTGAGAGAGAGGCGACCCTGCTGCAGGAAGGGGAAAAACAATCGCTGTAGAAGACTTAAAAAAAAAAAAAAAAGGCAGAAAAAGCTTACAGGAGACAAGAAGGAGAGGAGGCTTCCCTCACGGTGAAATTTAATTGAAAGAGGAGGGTGGCAGTCTGCCAGGGAGAGAAATCACCTAAGGAACAGGACAGAGGGGTCCTGTCACCTTCAGGAAGGGGGAACTCTCCTCAGGGAGAGCAGCCTTGTGGAGGGAGGCATGTCCTGTGCCATTAAAAAATTAAACCTGTCAAATCAGGAATGCTGCTACACACCTGAACAATGCAGTCCTGGTTAAAGAATTAATTATGTTAATTATAAATTAATACATTCCATTGATCAGTATATGAAATTTACTTTTGCTCAAATTATGTTCCACACACTAGATAGATCCCTCCTTTAATAAAGCTGCTGAGTGCGTTTAACATAAGACATGAGCTTAAACATCACGAGCACCAGTACATTTAATGACCTAGATGTGTGCCTGCAACACCACTGTCTCTTTGGGTGTGAATATACAGTCTGATACAGTGTTCTGTCATACTTGAGGACTCTAAAATACTTTTCTACAGTTCCACATTACAAACCACAGTGAAGACTGGGAATTTCTTTCAGCTTTTAATAATTTTAAAGTGTTCACTCCCCTCATTCAGAAGAGTTCATCAGTGGCCATCATTTTCTTGATATTTGTTCTCAATATTCATTCTTGGCAAAAATACAGTGTGAAAAATGCATGAAAAAATCAATTAATTTCTTTAACTTATTGACACAGTGAAATTATCACCCATTTTAATTTTTCATACTTCTGCAACTTAGTAAATAAATTCTATCTTAAATTCTAGATCTTGTTTCTGTTTGGTAGTTCTACATTTGTTTCAGGCCTGTAATCTATATAGAACAAATATCAAAGTGGTAATATGTATAGATGGTAGAATTTTGTGTCCTGTACATTTTGGAAGACATTAGAAGACCATTTATGCCTAATATTTTAATATTTCTGTAACTTTCAGGGCTGTTTCAGCAAGTACTGAATTTACTTTTGTGAGCATGGAAAGTACATGTTCTGAAAGATTTTCATTGGCGTTGTCGGATGAAACTGAACGCTACCTATATCCAAAGCGAATTAAAATAGAAAGTAGTCAAAAATGCATTGAGAAAGAGGAGCAACAAAAGCTAGGACAGAGCATTCACTGTGTGAACAGATACCAAACATCACCTCATGAACCTACATATTCATCAGGAAGACAAAACAACCGGGCATCAGAAAAGCAAAGTTGTGATACAGAAAGAAAAACTTTTATGAGAGAGTTTTCCCATTTTCAAACTTGTAGTAATGAAAGATTACCATGTGGAGTATCAGAAAATAAACTGTCCACCAAAAAATGGAATCCTGAAAATGAAGACCAAGCTACTCTAGAACTTGACATCCCATTGAATGTGCACAGACAGACACTTGAAAAAGAGACACTCAGTGTGCGGAGTGCTGCTACCACATGTGAAAATCTACAGGTACTAAATCCACCCCACGTGCAGCCCAGCTACAATATAGAACAAAATAATGAAGGAAATTATGATCATGAACTCAAACAAAGTTCTTCAGTTACACCCTTAAACAGAGACTTGTTTCAGATGGAATTCTTAAGTCGTAAGTCCGTCTCTGATAAGAAGTGGAAAAAAACCCAGCTTTTGCCAATTCCATTTTTATGTGGTATGAGTCCTGTGTTTTTACACGTGGAACATGATAAAAATAATTTTCTGACAAAAGGATGTTCTCCTGAAGACAAGGATTATTCCAGCAGTGATAATGAAAGTACTGCAGAAAGAGATAATAAAGAAAAAAATAACTTATCGTATATAATTCCAGCATTGAAGCCTTTTAAAAGTATACAACCACTGGAAATCCCCAGTTTTCTACTTCCTAACATTTCAAATAAAATAAATAGTAAAATGCCATCGACTAGCTTGAAGGAAAAGGACTGGAAGAATTTTAAAAGCCAGCCATCTTTCATGCAATCTAAACAGACACATGGTGTGCAAAAGATGTCTGAAATGGGGAAACAAAAATTGCAAAATGCTAAAAGCATTCTAAAAGCTTCAACTGTTGCTTCTGAGTTTAAAGAAAATAATTACTCATCAATTAGCAAACCAGAGAACAGTGTTTTCACAGAAGGAGGAGAAGTTTCTGTAACTTATTTCAGAGGCAACACCACTGACATTGAGTGCAATCAAATATTTGCTGAAAATTATTTTGAAGATGAAATGCTGGAGAATTCAGATACTGATGATGACCAGAAGCCAAAGATTCACAGTTACGTTAATGCTAAAAATGTTCAGAATGAGAAATGTGTCAACTGTAATGATCTATTGAGAAGCATGGTGAGGAAGACCAGCAATAAGAACATGGGAACATTTCATACACAGACAAGTATTCCAGTAATAACAGAACCATTAGAGAAAAAAAAGTTAGACATACTCTGTGGTGTGCATAATTCCAACAGTGATATCAGTTTGTATGAAGCAGTATCAAAATTCTCCACAAAAGAGATAGTTGATTTCAAAAGATATTTACCTAAAAATGTATTTGAAAGTAATTGTCTTCACATTGGGAAGAATTTTTCAGATATGGAAGGCAGTTGCAATATATTTAGGGGAAAGGATATGTTCAAATTAAAGTCTTCATTTCAAAACATGTTGTTTGAATGGGCCAGGACATGGACTGAATCTTTATGTAATAAAGATAAACCCGTGTGTCAGGATGACAGTGTTACACATTGGTTTCATTTTTGCAAAACATTAAATGAGCGGTGTGATGCTCACCAGTTAGTAAAAAGTAATATAAATAGGAATTGCAACAGTAAAATATTCATTTGTTTGCTGGCTGTTCTTTCGAAGCATCTGAAGGCAGAACTACAAAGCAGAAATCTTCCTTCGTTTTCCAACAGCACAAATACTTTCTTGCCAGCTGAAGGAAAGCCTGTGCGAGTGGAGAAACACCCTTTATGGGGCAGAAAGCAAGATCAGTTAAACTCGTGGCAAAACACGGAATTTTGTAAAAAAAGAGAAAATTATCCAGGCTTTGTAAATTTGAATTTTGTGGAAAGCATTGGTTTGGAATTACATAATGAATGCCAGAGAAGCAGTTTTTCTAGATCTTTAGGTGAAGAAGAGTCCACTTTCCTAAAAAGAGTAACTCTCTTTCATAACCAGAAAAGTGGAATATATAAGGGAAGACATGTCAGAAAGCACCACCTCTTACCCAGAGGGAGTGAATGGTTTATCAACTGTTTGAGATCAGTCAGTTGCAAAAACAGTAAGAAAAAGAAAACTTTAGTTGCTAAATGCCTAATATTGATGCAGGGCACTTTTGGCTGTTCTTCTCTAGATGAGATGTATTTCTGCAGCATCACAAAAATACAGTATCTGCTAGGAGCAAATCCTGGAGTTCGGAGATACTTTCTTAGAGTCCATTCACAACTGAAATCTGAAAAGGTAAATAGTAAATGTACAGATCAGGAAGTATCATTAACTACTGTGAAGCAGGAAAAGAAGAAGCAAAGTAAAATATTTAATAGTTCTTTTCATGAAGAAAGATTTAAAGCTTTCCCTTTTGTTTCATGTGAAAATAAGAAAGACAAAACAACTGAATGTAGAAAATGCATAACATCTGCAAAAGAAGTTACAAATGAAGTCACATATACCATGGAAAAATACTTAGGTACTTCTACTTACATAAATGGTGATAGAAAAGGGTGTGTTAAGTCAAAAGAGTTGCAAATACATGGTCATAATTTTCTTTCTAAAAAATCTTTTTCTATTATTGACACATATGAAAAAATTCCCCTTACTAGTGATTCTGAAGACTTTGACCAGATCCCCATTGTAAAACAAGACAATTCTGTCAGAAAAAGGTTATCCAAAGAAAACGCAGTCACCAGTTCAAAAGAGTTTCATAATTTGCCTGCTAAAACAAATGATGTCTTAATTCTACCTGAACAGTCAAAAACGGCTATGGAAAAATGCAGATCTTTCTTGTTACAAGATGGCCAAACAAACAAACCTGAATATTGCAAAAAAATTGGTACCTATAGTCCGCATTTAGCAAATAAAAAAGTAGAAGACCAAAATACTTATTCAGATTTTGAAAATTTATTTCCTAGGTCCTCAAATGTTTTTCAGTCTGTCACTTTGCCATTAGATAGCAGCTCTTTTGTCAATAGAGTAGCATGTGAAGATGAACACCGCAGGAGTTCCTCAAGTGCAGACAAACAAAAACAAAGTGAGAAGATTCATGCCACTGTGCAGTATCCATCCACGGGAAGTCCAACCATGACAGATATGTACTTGCAATTACAGTCTAAAGAAACAGTGCGATTTTCTTTACAAGGGCATACACAGACAAATAAGACAGTCAGTTTAGAGCCAGCAACTTTGAAACAACATCTTGAATATGTAGAACAGGAAGAGATAAATGATGAACAAATGCATGTAACTAATGAAAGTCAATGTGAGACTCTAATGAATGACTTGATTATGTCATATTCAGAAGATGAATCTGAAACATTCATTGCTGCAGAAGAGAAATTAAAAATGCATTTATCCATAATGAACAATGGATGTCTTGAAGATGTAAAAGATAAGTATTTACCTTTAGAAAATAAAATCACATATGAATTTGAACTGAAGAGAAAATTTGGTTTAGTGCTAGAAGAGCTACATATGTTTCATGAAATTAGCGGGGGAAATGAAAGCAATTTATCTAGTTTGGAAACAAACTCAGACAATTATTGTGAATTAAATAATTCTGAGGGGGTAGATGAAAATGTGAAAAGTGCTTCTCAAAAGAAAATATATATTTCTTCTCCAATCTGTGGTAGTAAAAGAGGGCAAAACATAACTGACAGTAATGAAAGTTCATTAAATGAAAAGATATCAACTGAAAATGAAGACCAAAAGGTATCTAAGGAATACGATATTTCAAGACTGTCAAGTGAAGAATTGCTTCATTCACCTGTTGCAGAAGGTAAGCACATGGAATCATTGGCTATGGTGTTAACACACAAATTTAAATTTTAAGCAATATTTGGTTTGCTTTAAAAGGTCTGTTTCTTAACTCAGATAATTTCATAACAAGGTTTGTCAGACAAAAAGTACTTGCCAATGAGTAGCCAAGTGCAAAAAACCTACAGTCCTACTGCTACCTGCACTCTGTGCCGTAGCAGTTGTAGCTCAGAAATGAGTCAGTTTCACACTTGCTCAAACCCATCTTGATGGAATTTCCATTACAGGTTATTTCTTTTGTCTTGGATTTCATCATAATAAGCTCTAAAAACCCTGATAGAGTGAAAAACTCAGTAAGATGCACATTTATAGAGAGAAAAGGCTCAATTAAAACATGATAAAACATTATAAAGGAGACAACTATTCCCTTACAGCGGATATCATAGAATCATAGAATAGTTTGGGTTGGAAGGGACCTTTAAAGGTCATCTACTCCAGCCCCCCTGCAGTGACAGGTACTTCTTGATCTAGATCAGGTTGCTCAGAGTCCTGTCCAACCTGATCTTGAATGTTTCCAGGGATGTGTTCTATTGATAATTTTTTGCAGTGTCCTGAACATCAGCTTCATCATTTCAAAACGGGTTTTACATAATCTTCAGAAGGCCATATTAATGAAATTCTTTTGGAGTTAACTGATCAGTGGCAGCAGTTACCTGTTAAATCTCTGGTTCATTTAGGATCTGTAAGTGAACAAAAGAGCTAGTCTTGCAACATTTACATGGCTTTGCATCTGATGTGGATACCAATATCTTCTATTTAAAGAACAACAGTTTGGGAAAATAGGCAGTTTAATTCAAGTTCATGTAATAGATTAATAAAGATACATGTGATTATGTTCATGAGTAATAAGCACTACTCGTCATGTGTGATATTTGCATATTTTTCTAAAATGTGTGCTAGCTGTCTGTCCTCAGAAGTTAATTCTGGGACATAGATCTCAAATCAGTGAAGAAAGTTTGCTGCACTAAGGATCTTAAGCTCAGAAAGCATCAATAAGTTTCTAAACATACTCTACACTTAATCTTTTCCATGGCTTTGCCCTAAGGAGTTTTTGCCTAATTCATTGCTTGTATCACATCCTGTGGTTTTGGATGACCTAACTTTTTCCATCCATCAAAAAGGGACTATGTGTACCTCTCTTACAGTTCTGGCTTCCAGGACAGGCCCTCACAAAATTTAGCCACTACTATAGTTTTGGCTTTTTTTTTTTTTTAAATTTAGATGTTGTCTTTATTTTATTTTTCTTTCAAGAAACAGAACTTTCACATCAAATAATATGTGGGAAAACAGTTGTAAACTCTAACACTGCTACCCCATTTGCTGCAGAATCAAGAGCTATTTAGTGAGTAAAGCAAGGACACTGAGAAAGAAAACCAGTTGAATGCTGTACCTTCTTTTAGAAACTATTCAAGAACTTTTCAAGCATCATGTTTATCAGATTTTGTACCTGAAATTCAGTCTGTAGAAGTGACAGGTTCCCACAGGTGCAAGTAAAATCAGTAAGAGATATGCTTTGGTCATATTTGGTAAATTGTCTAATAAAAATTCAGCCATCTCCAGTCTGACTTCTGAAATCAGTTTCTCAGGGGCTTGGCTCTAAATCTGTAAAGTACCAATTGCATGGGGTTTGTGAAGGTAATTAGTGTTTGTGAAGCAATTAGACAAGTGTCACAGAGTATCCCCGGAGGGAATTCTCTTCAGTAAAGTTCTAACAGTATAATGTGCTGCAAGTTACACCTGAATGCTTTGCCCCAGAGAATGAAAACCTAACAGATACTGGAGAAATTGCTCACTAAGTGATCAGTTTTCCGCCTAAGTCTGGAATAAGAAGATCCAAGTGGAGAAAATGATATATTAGAGCATTAAAAGCTGCCTCATTGTACCTATGCAGAGGAGAACTTCATGGGCTGTATAGATAGTTTTCACAAGCCTCTGACAGTGAGACTTTGTAGCTTCATTAATATTTCCTGTAACAGGCATATGTGTGTTTTACTCATGCCAATAAGAACCACAAATTAATAACTAGATGAAACAGTTATTTGTTTATAGAAATCAGGTTGAAATATAAGTGTTGTACTTATGCTCTGTTTTAAGGCTATTTTGATGCAACTTATAAAAAGCCATACACATGGAATCCTGCATTTTTATCCTGCACACTTCTTAATCAACAAAACTATCATTTACAGGAAGAGGGAGGTAAGAGCAATATTACTTATACCACAAATATCAGTGCTATTAAACTTCATTCTCAAACATTTGTATTTGATTCTTCCCTTTTTATCTTTCTGTAGCAGTTATATTTTGTTTAATTGTAGATTATTAAAAAACTGTCTTAGCTTTGGCTTGGGTCATAAAGCAAGTCATGCAGATGAGCCTTTCTGTTCTTTGGAGAAAAGAAAGAACTCATAACAATGTAGGGTTTCCTTTTCTGCTTGTTGGAGACATTTTCACCAAACATCTTTGGGCCTCCAATCATTGTGATCTAGCCAAGATATACTACAAGGAGAACATGATTTAATTTACTTTTCTTGGAAGAGTTGCAGTTTTGGACACATTGTGGAAGGAAATTCAGAAGGATACTGCCAATCAATCTATTAGGATTTCAAAAAGTGCACTTGTGCATTGTTTCCAACACTTGGAAACATTTACTAAAACAAAGCTATTGATTTATTCTGAAATGAAATACTAAAAACATTGTAAGGAAAAGACCATAGACAACTTCTGTTTCAGTAAGTACAGATGTTTTCACCTTTATTCCCCATGGCACCTCTTAAAACAGATGCACATTTTGCTGTTCTCAGAATTCAGAAAGTTGTTCCCTTGATCATTCAGGCCATTCTGTGAAATAATGAGACCAAAAATCTTGTACATTTACAGATGACCTCTGATGCTCTTTTCACCTGTTTTTTATTTAATATATGTCATCTTCTGATAATATTTCATACACCAAATGCAAAACTTTACAGAGTGTTCTGCTCTACTTTTTTACTGTTTATCATTTTTTACTGTTTACTGCTCTAGAAATTGTTTTTTTGTTTGGGCTTTTTTGTGGCAGGTGAGCTCTAGTTTCGGACTTTTGTACTAGGTGGTGTTCATACTCAGGGAAAATTTTAATACCAGAATGCTGTTTTGTGCATAAAGGCACAAGGTGGTTGATATTAACATCTTGGAAGTTTTGTTCAGATGGTGTTGAAGCTTGCTAAATGGAACATTGCAACTCCTACAGCAGAAGATCAGAAGATGACTGATCCTGAATCATCTTGCCTTTATTCTTCCCCTGTTGTTTTGGGCCACAGGGACAAGGGCAAAGAAAAACAGACATTTCTCCACTGCTATTAGAAGTAACTAATCCCTTTAACATTGTTTCCTTGTCTTTTTTAAGTTCTCATCTGAGCTTCTCCAGAAACATTTGGAAGGAAGCCTTAGTAATGAGTGACTTCTCTTTTTTTCCTTAATGATTGCTGAGAAATTGTGCAGGTTTTGAGGGCAATGGCAAATTTCTAAGGCATTCTGTACCTTATTTCCAGAGCTTTGTCAGAATCAATGAGCACCTAATGGGTTGTGTATCTTGGATAAGATCACTTGGTTTCTGCTATGGAATCCAAGTCTGTTAATTTAGCCAATTTAGTTGCCAAAACTCTGTGGCTCAATCCAGCACATTGCTTCCATAGTTAGAAGATCAGAAGGTACAGGTTTTATACTTTGCTAGTATCAATGAGTCCTTTGTTTTGCATCCCACTTTTTGGTCACCTGAAGTGACTTGCCTCAGAAACTGTGACTGTTTTGGAAAGCAGATATCTAGGTGGGACAAGAAGATTTACAGTTCAGTAGTTTTACAATTCAGCATGAGTAACTACCTCATTTTACTGGTTACATATAAACCCATAACACTTGACTGACTTTTAGTGCATGCAGTTACTCTTCCAACTGACTCTTAGGAGTCTTATAAAAGACATAGCAGTGCTACCATGTCATTCTTGACTTAAGAATGAAGCTTTGGGATTTTTTCCATCCTATCATTTAAAATTTTTGTGAAAGGCTTAGAGAATTTTTTTTCTCCCTTTAGTATGATTCCAGCTGAGTGCCTCAAGCTCTGATGGACTCACTAGCTGAAATCCTAGCTAATCACTCAGTGCTTCATCATTTTATAGAATAATGGACAATAGAACTGGAAAAGATCCTGAGAAACTTAACACCTTCTTGTGTAATTATTACTTCTTCCAGATGACTCATTGTCCTAATCTTTAGTTTACACGGTCATGGTCTTTCATTCTTCCCAGTGGGTATATTATTTTATGCAAAACAGAACAGCTACTAAAGGATGACTGAATCATTCTCCAGATTACTAGATGGTGTATATCTTACCTAACAGACAACGGAACAGAAAATCCACATCCTCCTGTCCTACTTTCTGTCAAATTAGTGGCACAAGACAAGGCATCATGATTATTATCACCAGCAGAGTAATGCCCAGCTCTGTAATTTGGTTTTGTGTATTTAAACCCCTCAGACTAGTGGTGAGTATTGAAGTGTACTCCTCTCAGCATGTCCCCTTTGTCCTAGAATAGTAATTTGTACCAAACTATAATCCTTTGCCAGTCTGTAAAGAATGTTATGTAATGTTAACTAGAAGGAATCCACCTGTGACACAGATGTTGACATTTCAATTTCAACCCAAAGGTGTATGTTAGACACCCTACAGCTGAGCAAAATGGAACTGGGATAGAATGTAATAAAGCACTGAGAAACTGAAATTAATGTTCAGCTAATTTACATATATTGGCAGCATGTAATTCTGGGTTTACTTTCACTTCTGATTTCTTTTTTTTTAATTACAGGATACTTTCTGTCACAAGAAGTTATAAGAGTACAGCCACTTAAAACGTGCAAGGGCCCCATCCGGATTGGGCTGTCTAGAAAAGCTCGACCCAAGCAGCTTCATCCTTATCTGAAATGACTTACTGGATTCTTTTACCAGTCCTCAGATAGAATTACTCTGCTTGAAAATGGTTGAAATGTTTTTATGTTAAGTTTTTCTGTTGATAGTTTGATCTTTGTGGTTTATGGTTTGTTTTAGATATTAATATTGCAGTATTTGCTAGTGATTTATTTAGGAATACTCCTGCGAATATTTGATAGCAAAGGGATTTATAATGAATGTTTGCTAGTAGAAGTTTTAATGGAAAGATGAGGCCCTTTTAAAGTTTATGTAATATTAATAAAATCTGACATGTATTTTTCATCTATTAAAATATAGAGTTGAAGAATTCTGTCATATTCAAACATTCTTAGAATCCTCGCTGTGTTTACATAGTTTTAAAAATTCAAATTAGTATTTTTAAAGGGATTTGTTACAAGGGATTTTAAGGGAATTTGTTACAAATGTTTAGAAAGGTCTAGAAGAGAATTTCAGGAAGGTAAAATTAGATTACTAAAGAGAAAGATTCCTCTGATATCCTTTTTTCATACACTTGTCCTGTTAGACAAAGAAAACTCTTGAATTTCAGTGCAGAGCTGGGAAGGAGGAAAAATATAAATGAAAAGTATAAACAGTAAGACAGAGTGTCTTATTCCAAGGGTTCCACTGCATACAATATGGAGGCAAAACACCAGTATATAAATTCTGAGGACTCTATATCTCAAAAAAAAAATAGGTGAACTCCAAAAAAATCACTGAAGTGCCAGAAGAAGAATAATACAATACCAGATATCAAGAAGAAAGCTTTAAATCCTCTGTGTGACTTCACAAAGTTTTTAGAAAGAGCACATTTTACATTGCGGCAGATGAGAGTTTTGATATAACAAGCATTACCGAGTGGTGATGCAATGATGATAAACCCCAGTACAAATAATAATACTTGTTTGCAGCTGACATAAGGAAAGTCAGGCAAGCTGAATACAGTAATAAATAATTCTATAGAATCTATGGCAACAGTGCAAAGATGAGTCATTGCACAGTTTAATCTATTTCACAGAATCACAGAATGTCAGGGGCTGGAAGGGACCTCGAAAGATCATCCAGTCCAACCCCCTGCCAGAGCAGGATCACCTATACCAGATCACACAGG
>JAAGNO010004828.1:0-14706 GCA_033439905.1 Ceryle rudis | reverse complement strand
AGACCAGTTGGAGACAGTTCTGGAGACCAAAACAGGAGTTAAGGCTGACTAGAAACAGCAAGGTAGTGGTGACAACAGGGTCAGCTACCTAAAAAGTGAGGTCCTATAGAAAAATAATTATTTCATCTTCTCGTGCATAAGAAGATACCTAAGACACCCAGGATACCTAAGACACCCAGAACGTGGCAAAGTTGCTTTCTTCCACAGGTGTATGGTAGGATATGCTACAAATAGTATGCTCACGAAGTGCAAAAATTAATTATCATCGTAACAAAAAAAAAACCAAAATACACACACATTCTCTGGGATAAGTCAATATAAAACAGAGAGTCAGTTCCCAAAGCAAAGCATAATGCTATGGACATCTATAAACCCTACAGCCCAGAACAGTCCTGGCTCTAACCCAGCATATCCAGGTAACTGGCTTCCTCAGCTGCCCATTTTCCAGCCAAGTAATGGTGTTTAGAAGTGGTTTCTAGCAAATAGGAGTCAATAACAGCTCATGCAAGGTTCCATCTGCCTTCATAAACACTTTGTGAACAGGAACTTGGCTTAATCCAACTTCCTGTTGTCTTCAGACACAGATGATCACCGCAATTATTTATCTATCTAGTGGCTTATAATGAAAACAGTAATCAAAATTTTGAAACGCAGGTATCCAGAGTAACTGGCATAATTATGAGCTTCCATTGAGTAAAATGTGAACACTCAATAACAGGCAATCCCATCTATCATATAAAATGGCCCTTACTTCAAGCCAGAATTGAACCATTCTATTATCCTACCAAAAACAATGAAAATTAAGAGGTATGGATGTTGACCACTGCCAGTCACTCACTGAGTATGATAGAAGTTAACTCTGAAAAGTCAGTTTCTATCTTCAAAATATAAAGCATTAAGAAAATACCATGTTTTATGAAATACTTGGATTTCAGAGGCCAAAAGTCTGTATGAAAAGTATGTTCACAAAGTATCAAAATTTTATTCCATCCTTTAGAAATGCCTTTGTTCCTTGGAGGAATTGTTTTGAGAACTCCTCAGCTTGATGTCTGTCTTTAACTTAATATGGAACACAGTTAATATCAGCAGAAGGAAAGAAGGCATGGAAGCAATTTGATTGGATTACCCAATTTTTAGCCCTTCATTATGCTGAAAGGGATTGTGTTTAGCACCAGTCTAGGTCTCTAGGAATTAAAAAATCTCCTCCTCAATTATGCTTGGTTACCTTCCACTTCCTCAGGTGTTGTCAAGCCCTTCATTAAAATTAGTGAGCATTGATTTGCAGAAGATGGTAAGCAATGGAAACTTTTCTCCCTAATTTTCTAGGGCACACCCCAGTCTCACCCATCACATTCTGGTTGCATTGCACAATGCCAACAAGGTAGCACCATCACCACCAGTGGAGCAAGGAGCTCACCCAAGATGAATAAAGACAAGGGGGAATTTTGTACGGCTTTGAGAGGTCTGAAACAATATCACAAAGCTAACGGAAGTAAGCCTGACTTGAAATCTCTCCGGGGAAGAAGGCAAAGAGCCTTTTCCACCCAACTCCTGAAGCTCAGTCCAAAGCACAGTCTAAGCTATGAGAAACTTTCTGGGCAGTTCACCAGAGATACATTCATTATGAAGTACAGCAAATGACTTTTCATCAGAAATAATATTTTCATTTTATTCTTCACTTAAGTTCCACGTACCATAATGCCCCTAATAAGAAGTAAGGTAAAAACCTCACATGGAGCTGCTCTGGGCTGCCACAGACTGAACTACCTCCTGCACTGAAGCTGGCTGAGGCATTCTGCAGTTCTTGGTCCTGTGCAGAGCTGAACTGTTCAGCCAGGGATTTTGCATCAGCAGCTCCCTGTTGTTTTGCCTTGCAGATAGAGATTTCTAGCTTTAGAGCCTTCAAATGGGCACACTTCAGCACTAGGTTCACTTTACAGAAGCATTTACACCGAGTGCAAAGAAAATACAAGGGTTTATGCTTTGAGAAAAGACTTTTACTTGCTTTTCACAAATATTCAGCTCCACTTCACTGGCTTTAATTGGCTTAAGGTTTGAATTTTAAGTACTACTTATGGAGGGAAAATAAACAAGCAGTAAATATGCTGCGCTCAGCAGACAATCCAGTGTGCATATAGTGTGATCTCTCCCAAACATTTCAGGCACACCAAGGTGAAATTCTGACACTTGGCAGACCAGTGACACCAATCCCACCAACCTAACAGCATTAGGATTCCTCAACATTTTGACCAGGCTGATTGCTACTCTAACACCAGAGTTACCTAATCCCTGCACTATCTGAAGACAACTAGGAAATTAAGAAGAAAAGGAAATAAGAGCACTGTCTCAAGATAAGCAGAGACCCGTCCTCCACTCACAACTTGTTGCTATTCCATTACCATTAAGGCTCAAATCATGAGGCCCCTCACCACAGCATAGCTGAGCCTGCAGCCAAGATGCTGGACCTCTTGAAAGTGCACATTAAGTGGAAAGGAGCCAAGGGGAGGCAATAACACTGCTTAGAAGCACCGTAAGGCCATATCCCTAACAGCTTCAGTAAAGTTTCAAAATGAGGTACAACATGTTTTCCCCAGTAAGATGCTGAACAAAATGTTCTAAAAAAAAAAAAAAGTCATAAAATTATTATCTGCTGCTATAATCCATACATCCTACACTAGTCTTTCTCTTTCCCTAGTCAGTTTCCTTTTAGTCACTAATAAAGGGGGCTGTCACCAGTGAGCATCAGAAAATCACTTAGAGTTTCTGTGGAACTTTTTGTCTTTCAAATTTTGATGACAATCTGACAGCCTCAGTGTGCACAGCTCTGCTCTGCACTTCAGAGACTGGCCCTATTGATATATTCTGTGTCCCTCATCTCCCTTCAGCTTCATTACCTGTATCAGGTAGCCTTTTACAGATACCTTTGCATTACTTCAAGTAACACTGAACTGCCTCATTTATTCAGGTCAAGATGAGTCCAACAGAGAAAGTGTTTAGCTTACAGTTTCTCACGGGCACTCCCTGCTGTCCTCCTTGCAGCCAGCCCTCCTCATTTTCCCTTACCGCTTTCTATCTCCAGTTTTAATCTGTTCCACAAAGAACATGTCCAGCCCCTGGAGATCTCAGCCTTGACTCTGGCCTCTCATTGCTTTGAGCTGATGAAGCTAACGTTGCACACTTCTTATAGCTGCCAGAAAGTACAACATTCTGGGGAAGATGAGAGGAGTATTTTCCTGGAGGGTGTGTCTTCTTATCTCTTCCCAAACATACTTCATAGTCATTCAAACTTGCATTTTGAAAAGTGATGGTTTAATCTGGGAGTCCCATCATCCTTTCTTTCATGACTGTCCTTCTACATCTCCCCTTCAAAAGGAGAGTTAAGTGTCATGGGACATGTCACACATCTGATCAGATCATCTCCCCCCCCGTTCTGTAACAATGCAGACACTTTACTGGCTTAATTTTTCTCCAGACATTGCATACAAGATGTTTGCTAAGATGGCCAGTTAGCATCCCTGGGTGGGAAGAAGGGTGCCAATCAGTATTTCAAACCTCAGTGACTGCAGTGCTGAGAGACAGAAATGATCAAGTTTTGTAACTGATTAGGCTACAGAATCTGTTTGGTACATATTCAGTGGCTTTATGACATGTCCTCCTCTCCTTAATAACTGATATGCATCTCTTCCCTTGCCCATCTTCTACTCCCACCACCTGTTATGGGTCAACATTGCATACAGGAGCCAGATGTGGGTCTGCAGGGGCATGGAGCAGACTGTATGGCATCTAGGGAAAAGTACTGATCCATGGGCCATACAGCTTGCTCTATCATGTAGATGGGCAGAGTTTCTTCTGGAAACACAGGTAAGCTAGAAAGAAGAAAAGTTGTTGTCTTTTATTTTGAGAACACTGTGAGGTCTGGACCATTTCACATGTTAAAACCTGCCCTGTGTTAACAATGATGACTGAAGAGGAAAAGAAATACGAATATATCATACCGAGGATTGAAGTTAAGTGGATGAGGCTTCCCATCACCCTCACTTGGTGACATCACCCAGAAAGCAGGAATGGTAGGGAACTACCTACCCAGGTTGCTTTTGGGAGGAAAGCACAGCAGGACATAGCCCTGTAGACGGCTATAATAAAAACACTTCCCAATGCAGAGCAGACAGGAACACAAGGAAAGCCTTATAGATACGGTGCTAACCAAATCTATGCCTGCTAGATTTGGTACAGGGAGAGATCATCTGGGAAAGTAAAGGTGACAGCAACCAAGAAATGATAAAATGAGCTATCCTTTGGAAAGCCAAGTAAAAGACATTAAGAAAATTACCTTCAAGACAAGGTAAACTCAGAGAAACTTGCCTGTTATGAACACAGTCTGTATTAAGGAAAATAAAATTTAAAAAAAAATTAGGGTGCCAGTTCCTCTATGAAAATACACAAAAGCTCTTTATTGACCTCAGAGGAAAACAGGGAATTGTACAGAAAACAATCTAGGTCACACCACTGAAGATGAGTATAAAAGAATAGCAGGAGTGCTTAGGGATAAAAATAAGGAATTGCAGGATAAAGTGAGATGTAACTAGGAAGGGACATTAACACAAATACGTCAGCAACCAGAAGAACAGGAAATTTAGAATAGGAATTCAGAAAAGAAAAATATCAAAAAATGGCACAAGCCCAAAACATTTAATGTCATCATACAGGAGTCTTCACTAGAAATATCAGCAGCATGCAGATGCTTAATACAATTAATACCAACAAGAAGAAAGGTAAGATTATATACAACAAAGTTATTCCTAAGGAAAAAAAAAATAAATAAAAGCAGATAAACAGATTGCATGAATTTTTACCCCAAAAGACCCAATAAGAACAGGTTATGATAATTTGGCCATCCTGTTAATATCGGTTGGGCACAATACTGTTTGTGTTCTAGAATAACTCAAAAAAAAAAAAAAAAAAAAGCCAGAGGAATTAATCCAGTAACTGCTGACGGTCATCCTGGAGAACTCATAGGCAGTTTCTGGCAGACAGAAAATCTACCACACCTCTAACAAGGGGAGGAAAAAGAAGAGCTGAAAATTAAAAACCTGTCATGTTCAATCGCCAGAAAACTGCTAGAATAAATCATACCATCTGTAAAGCCACCAAAGGTACTAAAGCAGATGAATAGGAGGGGGGGGAAAAAAAAAAAAAAAAAAAAAAAAAAATAATCACACCAAACCAATCTAATTTCCTTCCACAACAGACCAACAGGCCTCGTGGACAGGGCAGAAACAATCAATGTCAAAACTCGATTTCAGTAAAGGCCTTTAATGTCACCTAATGTGACAATCTCTTAAGTAAGCTGCAGAAGCAAAGATGAGATCAAACTACCATAGAATGGCTGCAAAAGTCATCAGGCACTATTCCTAAGGGGCAATTATCCTGTTAAAATGGAAAGCTGCATTGAGGTGGGTTATTTCATGGATAAATGCACCCCTTCCAACTTCATTCAGTGTTTTCACTAATAATTTGGACAACGGAATAAACAACCTCATTAAATGTGCATATGAGAATGTAGGGAGAGCTGCAAGTATACTGGATGGCAAACAAAATCCAAAATAAACAAAGTGGAGCAGCAGTTGGGAAAAGCAGAAGAACCGAACAAGAACTTATATTAAGCATTGCATCTTCATAGTAACACCCAACTGAATGACTTTGGGATAGGAAATGGCTAGCAAGGAAAGAGCTTCTAAGAGGATGGGAGGGCAATAGATATCAAACAGAAGGCAAACTAATATAATGTCAATATAAGGCAAACATCAGTCAGGGATGTATAAATAGGATTGTTTCATGTGTCTTTCAAGTTAGACTTTTTCTACTTCAGTTGGCACTGATAAGGCCTCCGATGAGATATCAAGTTTCAGAAAAGATTTGAGACAATTTAGCTTATAGAAGATTATCAATTCCCCACCTCATCCCTCCAGCCTTCAAGTGTATAAAAACCTATCACAATCAGAAAAGGGACAATCAGTCATCTTTGTGCATGGTGGACAGGACAGGCAGCAATAGGCTTAGATGGAAGCAGGATTACGGTTAGAGATGAGGAAGATCATAGTCAGAAGGGTAACAGCCCCACCCCACAACAGGTTACCTGGTTTGTTCCTTTATCTGTACATGCATACAAAAAGCAACTTGAAGAGACACATAAGGACAAGAACAATCAGAAGACTTTCTGGCTCCCAAAATTGTAGATGACAACACTGACCACAAAAATAGACTCCCTTCTCTTCAAAACCCTGCACTGCTTTTTGCCATGCTGGCAGTCCCCAAAATTAATCTCTAATTGGGACAAAACACTGCAAAATCACACAGCTGGGAAAAACTGGGGAATCCACCACTTCCAGACAGAGAGATGTAGTTTCCTTTTCACTAGTGCAAACTCCCCCCCTCGCTGACAGCTTCCCTAAAGGGTAATTCGGGGGGGGGAGGGTCATTGGCTGATGGCTTTGTGAGAAAGTTGATTTTACTGGAAACCTTAAACTTGCAGCTCATTTAAAAGCACAGCAGTTCTGGCTTGATATTTGTAATCCACTTGATATTGTGGCTTGTTAAACCAGTTCATCAAGGTGGTAGGACAAACAGGCTAATTAAATGGAGATCAGAGACAATTTTCACAAGCTTCACCCCCACAGTAGAGGTGAGCTCTAATTCCTTGAGTGCTGTCACTCAAAACAAGTCACTGCATTTAGAGTTGTTGCCAGGGGGGTAGCAGGAATCAGGTATAGTTACCCTGATGTATCAGTTGAGTTGTTAATGGGAAATCTGTCTCATTCCCAGTGTGAAATTTTCAATCAGATGTAAAGAAAAGTTGGAAGCTAATGCACTTGGGGCCAAACACAGTGTGGATGAACAGATACCTAGACTGGGCATGTGCTAATAAGGATGCTACAGCCTCTCCGATATTCTTCTAAATTCATCTGGATGTGAAAGCAAGGACTGGAAGCTGGGTTCCCCCAGGTGAGTGGCCACACTACTGCATTTTAGCTACATAAATAAACCTGGGGCTAACATCAGCTAGCAAGGGTAAGCACATCCCTTACCCATTAAACTGTACACAGTGAGAAGAGAAAGTTGCATTATAGAGATCCTCAGTTTTGCCAAGATCTCAGAGCTTACAGTCTGAAAAAAGCTAAAAATCACTTCTAACAAGAGCAGAAGCTCCATTCCACCCTTTTCAACTACTGCAAAAGGATACAAAATAGAGGTCTAGTCTCTGACTGAAGACACTTGAGTCGTACTTTTTAAGTGTTCTGGCACCTATAAAAAGTTCTTTACAAAGTGCTTTTTTTCTTGTTGAAGATGATCCAGGACTGGGAGAAAACAAAGCCTTCCTTATTAACAGTTCTGCTTAATGACACATCATTCAGATATTCACAGAAGAACATCCAATAGCAATTCTATAATAACCAAAAGAAAAGAAAAAATTCCTCCATAAATACTGACCACAAAACCAGGCTTGTTTTCTCTGGTTTACAATTTCAGGCCTTACATGAGAACAATCAGTTCCCATAAATAAGCTACTTTCAAGTTCCATGGGGAACAGCCTCAAACTGAATTACTGGAAATTAGATTATTCTTTTTGTTCTTTTTCAGAAAATGGAGATAAGACATTTTGATTTCTTAACAGAAGAGTCATTCACGTCTATGACATGGTAAGTCTCTTGTACTAAAGTCCCCAGATGTAAATAAGGATGAATCAATCTTTAAGCCCAGAAGACAGCTCAGGATGTGCATTCCAAGGGGGGGGGGGGGAAGAGTCACTTTAATGTTGTAACAACAAATTATGAGGCAAGTCCATGAGACACCTATTCTGAAAAGCTCAGGAGAAGGTAACTGCTCAGGTCACAAGCTGTTCAGTTTTATAAGACACAGACTTCCAAAATATTGCAGCACGTGCCTCTCCTGATTTTATTTATTTGTTTGCTTACATTTCAAGCTCAGAAAATAGTGTTTTCCCTTCTGTTGTTTTCAGTCTTATTAACGATAACTTTTTATTGACTAATAACAGCATAAAGGGAAATACAATGTTGCTGTAGAGATCATCTTAGAACCACATCACCACTGTCATCTCAGAACTCCCCTGTACTTTGTCATCCTATAAGCTTCTAACACTTCACATTCTGTATCGTCCTCCTAATGGCTACTGCTTCAGTTGCTATTATGATCCATGTGAATTTTTTGGTATCGGCTCCTTCATCAGATATCCTCCTTTGTCTTTGAAGAACAGTAGAAAAGCTGGTTCAAAAGGAGTCATGGAGATCACCCAGTCCAACCTCCCACTGAAAGCAGGACTATTGTCATCACTAGTTCTAATCAGGTTAGTCATGGCTTTGTCCAGACAAGTCTTGAAAACCTTCATAGATGGAGGTTTCACGACCACCCTAGGAAACCCATTCCTAACTCCCAAACTATCTTTTAGATAGTTTCTCACTATCTTTCTGGAAACAAAGATACCCTAACCAGACACAGTATTGCAACTGCAGCCTCAACAGCATGAAGAGAATAGTAATTTCCCTCAATCTAATGGCCATGTTCTCCTACTGTAGCCTAGCAGACAGACATATTTACGTTGTGACCTCACTGTTAGCTCATTTTCAGCCTATGCCGCTTTAACTCCTGGGTTCTCCCTCAGCAAAGCTGAGAATTTAGCACTTCTTGTCAAACTGCACGAGGTTTGTATCAGCCTAATCCTGAACCCAGGCTCTATCTTTCAGCCTATTAACTCCTTCCTTCATAAAGAAACACTGTCTGATAATCAGAGTCATCTATGAAGATACTGAACATCAGCCAGTATCACCTTACAGAGCACTCTACTTTTAGCCACCTTACAAATGAACACTAAGCAATTGGTTTGAGTCTAGTGATCCAGACAGATCAAACCACCAACAGGCCATTCGCTTTACTCATACTTCCTCTGGTTCATATGAAAATGTTGTGGGACATTGTGTCAAAAGCCATTCTAAAGTCAAGGCACAACAACATCCACCACTGCCCTCATTCACGTAACAAGTCATTCAATCATATAAGGCCACCTGGTTGTTTAAGCAATGCCTTTACACAACTTTATAGCTTGTTCTTACCTCTTTCCACTTCTGTGTTCTAGTTTGTCCTTCTAGGTGCTAACAAGCAGCTTGCTTATGTAAGTAAACCTTTTGGAAAAAAAAAATTCACTCTCTGCATCCTCATAGGCAGGCAGTCACAGCAGACCGTTACCACAGCATCAGTGTTACATTCAATGTCTTGTTTTCCTTTGTTATTGTAACCCAGTGCTTTACCCTTTGTGGTGGTTTGAAGATAGTTTCTTTTTGAAAAATGGCTAATGACCAAGAATCTCATATAATTATCCTGTAATTAATCCTGAGGTTGGGAACTATGTCATAACTCTTGATTAAAATTCAGCAAGTACTACCTAAGCATATAAACTTCTCGAATCCTGGGACGCAATACAGAGGAGTTTCTCAAAATGTTAGCTTTGAGCTGGTAATGTAACATAAGCAAAATAGTAAGTCACGAGTCTAACACTTGTAACTAGATACTCAAATTCAGACCCAGTGTGCCTTTTGCTAACTCTTCAGATGATCTGATGGCAGAATCCTATTATGCCAGCAAGATTATGCAAAGACATAGAAAGAATTTTGTAACCTTACGAGTGTGCGTTAAATAGCATCACCAAAAAACATATTCTGAAGCATCGCTTCCTAGCTTTTTGAAATATACGAAGCAGGAACTTGACAGGAAAACAATCCAAATGGAAGAGAGGACAACAGCTAATCATTACTGAAGCTGCAGAGGAACACAAACCTTGGCCAGAGGATTTTTGCTTTAAATCCTTACATGATCACAAATACTTAAGATTTTTCTCCCCAGGCAGGCCCAAAACAAGCAAACGAACCTCACAGAAAAGACAAATAAGATCAGTCACTGCCAAGACAATTTTTTTTTCTCTTTTCCAGAAAACTTCTTTTGGGGTCTACATAGTATGTCGCCTCGTCATCATGAAATATAGGCCCGAGATATGCCATCCATCTCACATTTCAGGGAGCACAAAATGCAAGATATTCCAGGAGAATTCTACCTGCTGATAGAACATGAGTAAAAGCCAGACGCACCAGACACAATGTTGTAATTGTATGAATATTAGCAAAGTGCCAGTCATCTGTTAGTTCCAACTATCAGTCAGATCTTAAGAAGGGAGCTTGTACAGGAATGTTCATGCTTATGAATATTCATATCCAAGAACTGTCAGTTTTAATAAGAAAGGAACTGGCTACAACTATACATTGAATTTTAGGCTTCTTCCTCAAACACTACCTGGATAACCTCTTCAACAGGATTACATAAAAGAAATACTATGATTCATTTTTTGGGGGGAAGATAGTAGAAAGCTGTTTATTAAACATATGCTTCATTTCCAAAGCTTGAGCAATAAAGACTAGAAGAGCCACATACGGAGTTAGTCAATTTTTCACCGTTAAAACACCCTCAAGCTAATCCAGCCTAATGAAATATGACTGTGACAAGATTGATATCATACACAGCGTGCACCCTTCAAGGTTAAGAAAGGGCACTAAAAGACCCCAAAAAAAAGTCTTCTGTTAACCTACAAAAGCATATTTCAGCCAGTAACAGGCTGTGACAGAAGATCACCACCATTACCCTGCCAACACTGAGGATGGTCATTCCATGCACAAACACACCATCTTTTCCAAGCTTCTTACGTTTGGTTTTTAGCTGCAACTGGCACATCCTACATCCAATTTAGTAATTACTGCTCCATGATTATCTGTCTGCTACTGGCAAGTCCTACATCCAATTTAGCGATTACTGCTCACGATTATCTGTCTAGCTTAAGACAGGTGTCAAGGACGCAGGGTTTTCAAATGGTTTATTTCATTGAAACATGTTTATGTAACACAAGATATAACAGTAAAAGCCTTTAGGATGATTATTCAGTCTCTAATCACAAACAGCATCACACCAAACCTTTAAAGAAATAAATAAATCATTGTCACATCCTACCAGCACTAGCAGGTGCTTCGATGGCATGAAGTATCTCCAACCCAAGTAAACCCATGGGTCCACACATTCCAACCAGTCTAAATATGCAGTTGTATTATCAGGGTAGTATTATCACCCCTTAAAACAACTTTTCTGTAATTTAAGGCTCCTAGCGTGGTAACTGTTATATTTACATGAAATTCATTCTTTCTTTCATCTAGTAAGTTTTGGGATTTAGCACAGATACCAGTTTCAGATTTGAAAACAAGGCTACACTTTCCATTAAGAGAAATTAACTCCTACATTTTTCAAAACATTAGAAAGACCCATTCTATAAAGGTTTAGGTTTCACAGAAACCAGAGGCTTTGTAAAAGAATTTTCATCCCTCAGTTCTTCCTGTTGATTGTCCAAAGACAAACAAAATATTCATTTCCAGTCTCTTCTCTTTGGTACCAATTCCACTGTATGTACCTTCCCTTTGATTTTACATAATGAACAAATCTTAAAGTCACTGTAACCCATTAAAAACTTCCTCCAGAATGACAAAAAGCCAATAACAGAGGGTCGTCTCCACTGAAGAAAATTGGAATCTCTTTAACAGACTACAAAATACCAAATTGTTATATGCTTCTGGAGCCACAAATCTCATCAACAGCAAAACATAGGGAACTGTTCTAAGTGTAAAACAAGAGTCTCCGATACTTCACGGGGCTCTTTCCAAAATGAAGCATGCTTCTCCTCTGTATAATCCTATTATAAAGTCTAAATACCTGATCCATAAACAGATGCAGCTTATAAATTGCACAGGTATACCACCTCCTTATTCAGTATTAAAATAAGCAGTACTACCCACAAAATAAAGTGTTAACCAGTGCCTTAAAGTTATTTTGGTTTTGAGGTGGTGTTTTGTTTGTTTGGGTTTTTTAATTCAACAAGAAGCCCACCCACAAAAAAAAACCAAACCCACAAAAAAACCCAAACTATTTCTATTAAGCTGGATGACTCACAGAGCACTGACAAGAGGTGCAGCAGCAAGACAACCTCAACACAGTCTGACTTTCAGCCAAGGCCACCTCCCAGCTTTTGTACACCATGTTAAACATTTAGTGATAAGGTATTGCATAACGTTAATTCCCATTTTATTTAACCGTAAATACTTGTAACATTTGGGCTAGACACCTGCTGCCATTGCAAAATTATCATGATGAAAAAGCTCAACTCTAATGATATTTTTAGAGATCAGATCAGTGTTTGAATTGGGTTTATTATCAAGGCCTGCTCAACTCTTACCCAAACCCTCCAGGAGAATGAATATTCGTAATTTCTTAGTCTTCAAACATGCAATAGTAGTTTAGATGGATTGAGGCTCTTGTGATGATATACTGAAGGTTACAAAAAGCAGAGGGGTTTCTCCTGAAATCCCACACTGGGATCTAGACCAGATCTAGAATTTTATCTCTCTCCATTGCACAGAGCAGAAGTTGGATCCAGCTCTGGACTATGACACTAGATTTTCCTCCTTAAACCATCATTACACAAACAAAAGGCAGAAAAGACAGCAGCTACTGTGCTCTAGTGATAACTGCTGTTTAAAGCTGACCTAGCAGATCAAACAGAGCAACAATGCAAACCACACAAAAAGCTTCATGCTTTTGTCTTTAAAAAACAAATAAACCTCACTGGTGTCAGGATAATTTGTCAGCAAGAGGAGGAACTTTTCCTACAATGGCAGTTGCAGAAAACACAGGCAGATTAGCAGGTGAAAGGAACTTCTGGCATTGAAAACCTTTACTGGCATCCCAGCTGCAGAGTATGCAGCTCCGGTATTTCAGAGGATGGCTGCTGTCTCTGCAGCTTTGTGCACAGACCATTAATCCAATGGTATCAGATCTCTTCAGGTTGTGTCTCTTTACCTCAGTATAACCTTTATTTGTTGTTAGCCAACAGCAGGCAGCCCTTCTTCAGTATTTAGAACGCACACTTCATTACTGCCCCTGAAAGAAACAGGGCAGCGCTTCACATCATACCAGTTGCACCAAGTTTCAGTAACATGACGCACATGTATCACACAAGATTTCACCTTTACACTGCTATGTTCCTTGCACACCTATTTCTTTCTAGTAATCAATATTTACACAAATCCACAAAAGGTTTTCTTGCTAAATTTTGCCAAGAAAGTCTCAATTTAGGATTCTCTGGTGCTTTCCTCTCAAGGTAGTTAAGAAACAAACAAACAAACCACACCACACAAACAAACAAAGAACCCACAGCCTCTGTCTCCAAACTAATTGCTGTGTAATAATTTCTGATAAGAAATACACATGTTTTATATATGTATAATAAATGAAATGTGTACATACATATATAAATATAACTGACCCAGGACATACATACATACACGTCCTGGATCCATTCTAGCTCCAGGCTTTCTGCAATACTGTGCCTCAGTTTCCTCTCTTCGCTACAGTAGCTCCTACTGCAAAGGTTTTCAGTGATTATTTCTACAGCACCCAGCCCTGGTGCCAGAAGAGGTACATCCTGCAGAGCCAGCTCTGGAAGTCACCATGACCGCAGGCTACATGGGCTCCTGACAGGGCAACTAGCACAGCCAGTCACCCCATCCTGGAGGGATGCCCTGGCCACACCTTTCGCCTGCCTCAGGCAGGGCTGGCTGATGGAGCTGGTATTATCAGTTGTGCTGTAACACAGTTAATGCAGTTTGAAACGCTTATTTCTGATGACTCAATCTAAACTCCAAGAGCTATTACTATTAAAAGACTAATATAAAGCTATGTGCGGGGCTCTCAGATAACTAATTTTGAGAAATAAAGGAAAAAAGTATTTTCCAACTTTATCTAAATTACTGATGATTCAATTATTACTACCCTATTTAAACAGACGCATAATTGACCAAAATTGCCTCCAAACGATATTTAAACTGCTTTTGACCTCCAGCCCACAGAGAAAAAAACTTATGGTTCTATCACAAGGAAGATATGATTCCCCCAGCTAACATGAAAATCAAACAGACTGCAATGGGAAAACAACTTGGTAGCCTTATGATTAATTTATTATTCAAATTTAGTGATTAATTAAGTTTTCTTTTTTAAAGTAAGGGTATTTGTAGGGATTTATTCTGCTTCATAATTATCACCCCTTGAACCACCTCTTCACTAGCTCAACTTTATGAAAGGGACACATTGCAGAAACTTTCTTTACAAATTCCAAGTCTAGATACATATAGTATTTTATAAATAAAATTATTCCATCTTTAACAAAGCATCCAGAATCTAACAGAAGAGTCCAAGACTATGAGACTGTGTTAAAATTAAAAAAAAAAAAGACTGACCAAGCCCACTCCAAAGTAATGCAAGCAACTTTTCAACAAAAAGCAGACAGCTAACAGAAGTTGGTGTATCAAAGATCTTTTATAAAACCTTTCACAACTAAAAATAATGTTAAATTAATTAAAAATAAACATTCCTAATGCCACTGATCAGAGGAGCTTCCCCTCCCTCCATACAACGAAACCCCTTTCTCAGCAGTAAATGTGTATCAATCATAGAAATGTCTGGATAGGAAGGGACCTCTAGAGGTCATCTAGTCCAACCCCCCTGCTGAGAGCAGGGACACCCTCAACTAGAGCAGGTTGCTCAGAGCTC